>JAVJIF010012216.1:0-215782 GCA_038442645.1 Agave tequilana | reverse complement strand
GAGGCCTTTTCATGTGACTTTTGATGGACTAAATTTCAATATCAATTAGGCTAACTGCCACAACCTTGTGTTCTACAAGCAACAGCAGCGATGACAACATCATAGAAAGCTTTAATCCAAATCGTTAGGGTTGGCTACATGATTCCTCTTTGCCATTCAGATCTGGTAAAGGCAATCTCTTCTTTTAATTGATTGCCATCAGATACTCTTTTGACCACCAGTACTCCTCAGTCTATGTTTGTTAGGTTTACCCATAGTCTTCCTTTCTCCCGAGCTACAGTTCTATTATTTTTAACCGGCACACTTCACAATCTCCATTTTGCATACCTGAACTATCTCAATTGTCATTCATCCTCACATTACTCTAGAAGCACTCCACTTTAATCATTTTGCTTTGCTTATAGGAATTAATATCCTCGTCTCATCATTAGGGTGGATTCTGTGAAGCGAAAATTGATTGGCCACTCCTGGGTTATCTTGTTCATTAATGTGAACTCTGTATACCTTTGTTGGTAAGTTTACATGATATATTCATTACTTGTTATGCTAATTTCAATTCTAAAGATTCTCTTCATTTTCTCCTTCCAAAATTATCCCGTCTCATCAACTAATAATACCATATGCGGACTGGCAGCAACATGCATGATGGAACCTGAATATCCCTGATATGTTCAATGCATGATTGTTGATGCAAGCCTACTGTCACAACTCACAAGTAATGACTGTGTGCTTCTAGTTGGTCCAACATTAGACAGTTTTTCCGTCTTACATATCCTTAATCATATCAATAAAGACTAGTAGATGTTTGCTTCTTTCTAAACCTTCGACATTATGTCCCTAGGGATTCCATCTTAAGCTTTTCTAAATCAATGAAAACCCATACATGCAACTATTTTCTTCTCTCTTTATTTCTTGATTAATTGTTCTAGCAAGTAGATGGTCTCCGATGTTGATCTTCCTGGCATAATGCCAAATTCATTTGCAAACATGTTTCTGGTCTTAATCTTTACTTAACCACTTCAGAGTTTCATTCTCTGTCTTTTAATCTTGGTTTGCTGATATCTATATCCAAATATTCCAAATAATAAAAATTATCATTTATACAAATGTCATCATCAAGCCCTGAGGGGTTTGGGTACGAAGTAGGTGAAAGGAGGTGATTTCCTTCGAGATACACAGGCGATGTCGGGAACTAGTATATATGACGTTATATTCTGTGTTTTGAGACCTGGGATTTTAAGGATCAATGGGGATTGGGGACATTTTTAAATGGGGACTGTTGGTTGATGTTATTTTGCTAATTTGGTGTCTGGTACAAGGCTTGGTTGGGTATAAAGTCTGCCATTGTTTTATGAGTTAGAACAACAGGATTTCAAAATATTAACAAAATATATGAGTGTTGATGAAAAGCTGTTGAGGAGAGGACACATGGAAAATAAGTGTATCATTTTCACTTTCTAGCCAAGCAATAATTTTGGGCCCATTACCCTATCATTTAATCTTGTCAAATATATATTTTTTTTCACTTTCTAGCTAAGCAATAATTTTGGGCCCAATTTCTCTATCTTTTTATCCTGTCAAACCTATTTGTTCTTCTATATTTCCTCTAATCTAAAATAACTATATATCCTTTCATCAGAATTTTGAAATGACATCATCCAAGTACTCAACCTTTTGAGAGGCTTGTGGTCATTGAGGGTTATTCTTTGCAATCCATCCCAAGTCAAGTTTGAATTATCTAGTACTATTCTTGCTTCAATAAAACTCTATAAAAGAATTGGACTCTTTATTTGGTAAAACGCTTGGGATCAATTTGTCGCAGAATAACTTTTCCTTTTGAAAATTGCACCTGAATGAGTGGGGGCAATGAAAATTAAGCAGTGTCAGAGATTATTTGAAATTGTTTGAGATGTGGATAGTAAACACTTTGGAACGACGGCATGTGACATGTGACTATGGAAGTACATAAACAATTAGACATTTAAAGTCACATTGGTAGATAGCCAACTCTTTCATGGTCCTTATTTAATAATCCTCAGGACCTCAGTTACCATTTTTAGAAGCTTATAAATATGCAGCTACAAAACTCTTAAAATGATTTGTAATACAACATATGGGAAGATCATTTCCTGCTTGTAACCTACACATATTACTGGTTTTCGATCTCAACAATCTAATTTATACTAATCGGTGTAACTCATATATACTTGTCACTGTGTATTTCAATTTTCAACATATAGAAAGTCTTCATGGATAGCTTTCAAGTCTTGATAGACATGTTCTGAATTTTATCATTTTAGCTGGCCAAGTAAATTGCTGCAATATTTGTGTCTTCTAGACCTGATTATGTCTGAGACCTCTCGGAACCATTCATACTTATGATCAGTAGTACCTTCTACTCATGGAAAACTTGTTCTGTAGTTTAAAATTTAGATTCAAAAAACTTTACATGTTTTATGCTTTCCTTATGTTTGAATTATTTAGATGCTTCATTGGATCAGTGTTATCTTAGTCTAGGAATTGTACTTACTTATCGCGATGATGAATAAACTATCTCCCATTATTTTTAAGGTCTTTTTTTTAGGTTCTTGCTTAATTCTTTAAATATATTTGTAGTTAAGCTTTTCCCCTTTACATGCATCAGCCATGTAATGGCATATGATTCTCATATATTACTTGCTTATATATTTTTTAAAACTTTTATAGTGGAACTGCATACATTTTCAGTTTCTTTCTACATGGATCAAGACTATAGGTTATTTAGTTATGCCAATTTCATCAGTATACCTGGCTCAAGCCATATGTTATTTGTTTGCAAGTGTCATCATCATAACTTGTTCTATGTAGCTCATGATGTGCAGTCTTGTATGTGTGAATATATTTTACTTATTCACTCTGAAACAAGTCTATTCCTCGTTATATGGTTTATATTGCAAAATATAATGACATCTACACCTTTGTCATCGTAATAATTAATACTAGCGGTTTCGTTGTTCTCCAATTATTTCCAGTGGAAAATGTAGTAAACCTAACTGGTCTAACCTAATTCTCAGGGCATTACTTCCTCTGCGGTGAAGAAAGGACAGCTTTACACATTTGGTGTTGGTACCCAGTACAAATATAAGACCAGTTGTTGATATCAAAATCGACACAGATTCAAATGTGCGCCATTCTACCCTTTTTTTAATGTTGACCTTATTTAAGTGCTAGCCTAAAGGGGGGTTGCTAATTTGATTTCTACCAGATTTTAACAACTTTCACTGTGTCTGAAGTCCTCCCCTCTACTAAGGCAATTGCTCTCTCAAATTTCCTGACTACAATGCTGGAAAGGTATTCATACTAATACTTGATTCAATCTTTTGCATATTTTGTACTGTAGTAAATATCATATAAAATTGTATTATAATACATTATCAAAATGAATTGCAAAGCCTGATTGTAAGAAAAAATTCTTTTTATTGTCAGGTGGAAGTGCAATATGTTCATGACCATGCCAGTTTTGCCACAGTTGTTGCTCTGAAGCAGACTCCGGTAGTTGACCTTTCTGCCACCATAGGTGCTCATGGTGTTGCTTTTGGTGCAGAGGCAGGTTTTGATACAGCCTCGGGAGCTTTTACAAAGTAAATGCAGGAATTGGCTTGATGAAGCCTGACTACAATGCTTCCATAATCCTGTAAGTGTCATCATGGATTTATCCTATATTAACAGAAGAAAGTCTTCTCTAATGGGAGCATGGGCATGGTTCAATTAATTTGTGAAAGAGTTTCATTTGTTTCCAACCTTTTCTTGCAGTGCTTCTATAAATTAATGTACTCAGCAATAAGTTTATTAGTAATATAACAAAATGTACAATATGTAAAAATTTTCATGGAATTGTATATTTGTTTCTAATTAATGAATGGTGACTAGCACTATACTAATTTGTGATGCTTTCTTTAGTTATTGTCCATTTACTCGTCCTTTCTGTCTGCATGAGGTAAGTTTTTAGTTTGCTCAATTTGTTCTAAAACTTTTAGGGTTTCTTAATCTTGGTGAATTCAGTGATCATTCTAAATATTTCATATTTTCTACCTTGGCTAAACTTCAGATTTTTTACCTATATGATGCTTTACTAATCATTACTTTTTATTTTATTTAAAGGGCGGACAAGGGTGACACTCTTAGAGCTTCTTATGTGTACCATCTGGATGAGAAGCAGAAGAGTGCAGCAGTAGCAGAGATCACCAGAAGATTCTCGACTAACGAGAACACTTTCACTGTTGGAGGAGCGTACGCAGTGGATTCCCAACCACAGTGAAGTCGCGGCTTAACAACTCTGGAAGCTTGGGGCCCTTCTGCAGCACGAGGTGAGGCCTAGGTCGGTTCTCACCATCTCTGGTGAATTTGACACTAAGCCCTGGACAGGACCCCCAAGTTTGGTTTGGCACTTGCCCTCAAGCCTTGAGCATGGTTTGGTTGGAGCCTGATTTTTTTGGTTGGTTCGGAAGTCAGTAACCAGGCAATAAGAAGTTTTCCACAGATTATTTTTTGCTTAGGTTTTTGGATTACTGTGGATGCTTAATTGATTTTGATGGTGTTATGGCCTTCCACTGGCCTTCTTTTTGTTCTATGGGATACTCTTGACCTGTTTCAAATTTGTAACATCCTTTCCTCACCAGTGGTAGGGAAGCTGGTTCCACAATTGTGACTCAGAATTTGTCGAATTTCGTTTCTCTGGCAGAATTTGCATGAATTGGCAGAACATAGCTGCCCTTTATTAGTAGCAGCTTTGTTACCGCATGTGAAAGCTGAATCGAGAAAGTTCTTTTTCCAAGTTCTGTTACTGCAGTAAGCGGGCGAGGGAAACCTCAATCGCGTTCATCCCTGGGTCGCTGCAAGAAGTTTGCCGCGTTAAAAAGGGTTGTGGCTGTTGAAGCCAAGGATTCTAATTCTCCTCTCTTTTCTCAGGTTATCTTTTTGCATGTAGATCTGTTGGTTCTGAACTGAGCTTCTTGTATTTGGTTGCTCTCTTCCGATGGGTTCAGCTCATAAGAGGATGAGTACAGATGAATTTCTGTGGTATATTTTCTACTGTACTATTCCACATGTCAGAAAACAAGACTATTGTTCAGGTTATTGTTATGTTACAACTCAGGTCTAGCAGTACGAAACTTTTGAAGCACAATATTTTGATCTCATGCATCATTGAGTCTTCAGCCAGCAGCATCCGTTTGTTTCGCGTAAAACTCCGTAATTCGTAAAGGACTTACTATCCAGTTACAACTACGGCGTTTGTTTGGACCGTAATTCGTAAAAGACTTACGTAACTCAACTAACACTCACTTGCAACCTAGTTACCACTCACTTACAGTCCAGTTACAGTTAATTTTATTGTCATACAAATTTGTATTATTTTTTTATATTAATATTAAAAATTTTAATATTTAACTTTTTTAATATTTATTTGTAGTATTAAACTTTAAAATCACCAAATAGTTAATTTTGTAGTCAACTTTTTTACTTACGACTTATACATTACGACAACCAAACCCGTAAAATACAACACTTTCCCACTTTACAATTTTATATTACCAACCAAATACCGTAAAATTTACATACATGTACTCATTTACAATTGTAAAAGACTTTACCAATTACAACTACGAATTACGACCAGTTACGACAACCAAACAGACCTAATGTTGTAATGGGCGAGCAAGACTATCAGCTTCGAGGCATGAATCTGTTGCCCCATTTCATGAGGAGCTCCTTTACATCGGCATCCATTATTGTTCCTCTCCCTCCCCAGACCAACATGTGAGGCAGATCTCCCGTCGACGAACCATCAACTTCATGCACCACCTTGAAGCCCATCCTCGCGTAGAATCGAACAAGCTGAAATCCGATGACAATGTCGCCGATGAGACATATTCAGAATTACACAATTTACTTGTTCACTAATGCGATTCAAGTGTCAAACGATCTCTAAAAGAAGGGTTTGAGCTCGAATCTGTGACAAGAATTCAGGATCTACGTAGTTAGGTACAATCAGTGGCGGACCCAGTGTGGGGCTGGGCCGGCCCATTTTTTCAATATTGTCTTAAATTCATTTTATTTTTGTTTCTTTTCAGGTATTGTATTAGACCCTCTTCTATTTTGATTTTCTTTTAGCAATTTATTACTAGTTCTACTTTGATCTAGTGGAGAATACTGTTTTATTCTTTTGGGAAATGTATATAATTCATAAGTATATGTTAAAAAAAAATTACAACCCATCTCAAAATTTATATCTGGTTCCGCCGCTGGTACAATGTCTAATGTCTGAAGGATTTAAGCACTTATGTCGTAGATCTAATCAACATGCTATTCGAAATTATCCACCATCTCTCATTTCTTAAAGACGAGGTTTAAGGTTTAATAAGAGATTGATACTATACATAAAAAAAAATTATTAATCAATTCAAAGTCATTTAGAGCAGGAGGAAGTAACATGCCAATATGACGACGTGGACCATTAATTATTGGCAAAAATGATAAGAGTTTCAGTTATTTATCATCAGGTCCAAGTAATAAGAGGGTCAAACTAAGTGAAAATATTTTGTTATTTTTGGATCTTTCAATCATGGCACCATATCTTCATTAATTAGTTAATTGATCATACATTGTTCTCTCATGACCCATCAATTTAATTCTTTAAATTTAAATCAGACTTTTTTTTTTTGTTATTTTGTCGCGAATTGCAACTAGACAACTTGCAAAAAGAATCTCAGTCTCAACACAAAACAACTTGCAGCACTTTTATTAATTAAAGATTGACTTCTTTAGAGAAACTATTGTAAAATGCAATTAATTAATAATAAACAAAGACAAATGCAAAATATCAATTTGCAGGATTAATTAAAAAAAAGAATACCTTGGAGTGGTAGAGAGGCGAGTCGTTGATAGCGAGCGCTCGGCCCCGCCCCGCAGCCCCGTCGAACCCTCATTGATAGCGAGCAGCTCGGCCCGGCCGCAGCCCGGTCGAACCCGTGCCGGACCGCGACGGCCCCGAGAAACAAACCGAGCCCGAAAATAGACCGGTCCTTTGCCAGCGTCTCCCTCGTCAATCTCATGGAGTCGAGGTGCAGGATTTTGCCCCCGAACCACGCCCTAATTACGCCCTCTGCCCTTCCCACCTCTGCTCTGCTCTCGCCCTCGGCCTGGACCCTGAAGAATGGGCCCAGGGAATTGAGCTGCAGGCGGAGGCCCTGGGCCTTGGACGAGTCCATGATTTGGGACATGGTGGGTATTTGAATTTGGGCCGGGGGTGATTTCGAGATTTTGGGGGTTGGGTTTGGAGGAGGGAGGGGGGAGGAAGAGGAAGCCATGAATGTGCGGGAAGAGATGGATTTTTCTTTTTCTTTTTTCTTTTTCTTTTTTTAAAATTTTAAGGTGAAATATTTTTTGATGCTTGAGGAGAGAAACTCAACTCTTGTGCAAGCGTGGAGAAATTAGAGTCGCACTTTTTTAATATATATATATATATATATATATATATATATATATATATATTGGTAAAAGATTTTCCCCAGTCACAATGTAAAAGGCGCCACGGCTAAAAAGCAAAGAATATTAGAATGTTGTCAGAGATAAGGGTCATAATATATACATTTGACCGAAGCATTATGTTTTTTTAGTGTCAGCGTAATATAAATATAAGAAGAATTTTAGTGTGAACGTAAATATTATATGACAAGAGAGAAAAAATAAAAAATATTGTATCCATCATGATTTGAACTTATGACCTCCAATAACTTAGACTTATAGGTTACCAGTAGGCATCAATTTTTTTTTTTTTGCTAGTAACATTAGTTTAAAAATATGCGAGTAGGCCCTGAATTGAATATACGAACTTATAGGCAACGGTATTGTAACACCCCCATTCCCAGTATACGTGCACAGTTACGTATTCTGATTTTTGAGCATATTATTATTATATTTATTTTCTACTATCCTTACTCATATAGCAGTACTGCATGATTTGACCTGTTCGGTATCCAGATTTGACTGATTTTTAGTTTCAAATATTATCTTCTAATAATCTAGATTTTTCATGATTTTCTGGAATTTTTCGGAATTTAATTATAAATCTTCAAAACCGGTGTCGGCCAGTATCATTGGTTGATTCCAGGAATTTTAATTTACAATTGGAATCAAATTTTCGGATTCTGCTTTCACATTCCTTCTTAGAATTATGTTTTCTTCCTTTGGGCATTTTCTGGGAATTTTCAGATTTTATCAAAAATCCAGCTTACCCGGTGTAGACACCGATCCCAATATATTCCAGGATTTTTATTTTGAAAATGAGATAGAATTTCTGGAAACCGATTTCACCAAAAGTCATTTTATAATACTTATAATTTTTGAGAATTTTTGGGTAGCTTTCTGAGTCGCTTCAATTTTTGGGCATTTCTGGAGTTTTCGGTATTTTCCCAGATACCGAGAATTTATCCAAATTTTCCACTTATCTCTTTGTTCATTTTTCTCTCTCCTTCCTCAAACGCGAGCTTCACCAGCTGGGTTCATCATTAATGCAGCCACCCTCTCCATGCTGCATTAAATGCTTATGGGCTGACTCAACTCAAGTCCAAATCACCCATGCCTTGTCCTTTTCTTTTGAAACGCAGCCTCCTTGCGTTTTCCTCTGGACGCAGCCTTGAGCTCCCACGTTTGGCTCTTTAAATGGCCTAAACGCAGCCTTGGGACTTTGCAAACGCAGCACTCATTGGAGGGAAAGTGATGATGGCTTGTTATTATATTATTTTCCCCTTCTATATATATGCACTCCCATCTTCTCTCTCATTATTTTCCTTCATCCTTTTTGTTCCTGCAAGCTCCAACAGCAAGCTCACCACCACCAAGCCCCTTTGGCCGGCCATCACAACTACTCACCATCTCCATTTTTCCATCACCAATTCCTCCACCTTCTTCTCCTCCATCTCCTTCACCATTTCCAAACAACTAACTCCATCTTCTTCAACCTCTTTCACCAAGAGACACCAAAAGAACCCATCACCTCCACAAAACTTCATCACCATCTCCACCACCACCTGCACCACCGTAGCCTCCACAAAGCATACCACCTTCACCTCCTCGTCGACCTCTTTCTAACGGACTATACATTCGTCCCCCGCAACAACGTTTGCAAAATCCCGATTTGGCGTGGTGAACTAGACTTGCACCTCCATCTTCTCCAAACTACCACAACCTCTTTCCTTCACTTGTGAGGACCGGCCACTCCTCTTGGATTGGGGCCGAGTTTCTCTGCGTCGAACGCATCACAGGATCAGTTTTAGGCGAGTAATTCTACTCGCCAAGACTTGGATATTATTTCATATTTGTTAAGAAAACGCACCAGTTTCCTAAAAACGCACCAGTTTCCTGAAAAACGCACCAGTTTCCTAAAAACGCACCAGTTTCCTAAAAACGCACCAGTTTGCTGAAAACGCACCAGTTTCCTAAAAACGCACCAGTTTCCTGAAAACGCACCAGTTTCCTGAAAACGCACCACTTTCCTGAAAACGCACCACTTTTCTGAAAACGCACCACTTTCCTGAAAACGCACCACTTTTCTGAAAACGCACCACTTTCTTGAAATGCACCACTTTCTTGAAACGTGCCACTTTTTGAGACGCGACCCAACCGAACGCAGCCTTCTTAAGTCGATTTGACCCTTTACTATAGTCGACTAACTCCTTCTCTAAGTCGACTAATTTCTCTCCCTAGTCGACTAATCTTGATTAATTGTTATGGTTAATTACTTCTTTGATTTTGAACATTATCTTTGGGTCATTTATTATATATCGCTATTTGCAAGACTTGTCACTTGATGAATATCACCTCTTATCATGCTATCTATTAACATAAGGCATGATCCACTTGACCCTCATAATTATCACGATAACGGGAATAATGACCTGACATCTTGGCAAGTACAACTGTACTCCTGATACTCATGTGATACATTATAGTACGAACCAGTACTCTTGATATTCCTGACTTGTTCTTGTTCATTCCCGTTATCTGATAATATTGTTAAACCATAAAACGAGACAACTTGCATCGGGTCGGGGGAAACTTGCGGCTATCAATATATGTTCGTGTTTACAGTGGTTTTAGGAATGTTGTGCAACTACATGTTCCGGTCTGACCTGTGGGCCTCCAGGCGACCGAGGGGAGTGCTGGCTCCCTCCTTCTTGGTACCATCTTGATAAGGGCATCCTATAAGACCCTCCTGTTAGCCTCGCGGCAGGTTCCGTCCACCAAGCAACGGAACAATCCTGGGCCGTGGTCCCGGGTATGCACGGGACCCACTGTAAACATAGTTCATTGATACCCCCGTCGGTTTCCAATAACAACCTCGATTTACTTCTATGTGGATGTATGTGTGTTGAGACGCTACTACACATACCTAGACATACGGGTAAGACGAGTATAATAATAATAACAATAATAAGACGCTAATTGTGGGAGTTGTATGCACTTGGATTACGGTGACATGAGATAAAGGTATATAGATGAGGGTTTCCTTGTTTGGATTATTCCCTCGAGGTACTAGTCTCGTGAAGCCGTAGTTTAAGCGTATACATTGCCCTTCCGTTTATAATATGTGGTGCTTCTTTTACTTGCTGGCTGAATTCTCATGATATTGTACCAACTTTCATGTTCATGTTTCTGTTGCCACTCGGCTGTTACCTGCTCTACTTGTTGGGAGGTCCTGACTCCCTTGAATTTGTATGTTCAGGTTCTGAACCTTGGATCGAGGTGGAGCCTTCTGTGGAGGACCAGGCTTTCCTTTCCGAGCAGGCTGATTAGTCTCGGTTGCTGTCATCCCAGACTTTCCTTTTGGCTCGCGGGACCTTTCTTCAGCTCGTGAGCATCTTTGTAATTATCTTGTAAATCGTACTTTTGAGTTTGGCTGTGATATATGATGCATGCGATATGTAAATATATGTCACATTCTGTGATAACCTTGTACCTTGTACTTCTTATGTTGGCATATGAAAGGACGCTACGCTTTGTCGTACTCTGATTCTTGTTTGTACTGATGCTTAGCGTATATACGTAAGGGTATTTCTGACCTGCGTATGTACGTCGCAGTGACGTCCCCGTACCCGTGGGATCGGGGCGTTACAGGTTGGTATCAGAGCCTAGGCTCTCACACCTATAGTACAATCAAGCAGCAAATTAATGTAATTTGTCATTGCCAACTACAATGTACAAGTTATCTTGTCCTTCTTGATTCCTTTCCTTGTGTCCTAAAATCCTTTCATCTTTCCAGTTTCCAGTCTCCTTTTTACCAACATAAGTATGGATAGAAGGACGAGTCGTAATAATGCCGGACAAGCATCGAATGGACCCATGGGAGAGAATGTTGAGATTCTGAGGGTTATCCAGACTATGATGGAAAATCAGCAACAGCAGACGGAACTCCTTCGGCAAGAGTTAGTAACTCCCAAGGAACAAAGGCCGGGGAATGTATCAGACTTCAGGCGGTTACAACCGGCGATATTCACGGGAGAAGAGAAACCACTAGATGCTGAGCAATGGCTGATTGACACCACAGATCTGTTGAACGCAGCCCGGGTCCCAAAAGAAAATCAAGTGGAGGTCGCCAAGATTCAGCTAAAGGATGTAGCCAGGACCTGGTGGCTAGCTGAAGAAGCGAGATTGGAGAAACCTGTCTCGTGGGACCAGTTCTCTCAAAGCTTCTATAGTAGATTTTTTCCTGCCACCGCCCAGAAAGAAATGGAAGAACAGTTCATCCGACTTCAGCAGTGGAACCGGTCTGTGAATGAGTATGCCGCTGAGTTCTTGAGGCTGAGCCGCTTCGCTCCATATATGGTAGCTGATGAAGAGAAGCGAGCGAGTAGATTCCAACAGGGTTTGCGAATGGACATTCAGATCCTCTTGATGCCCCAGCAGCTGAAAACGTATTCCCAAGTCCTCACCATAGCTCGGGAGGTGGAGCGAGGACTGGAGAAAGGGAAGACTAACATGATGGGAAACCAGGCCATGAAAAGGCCATTTCCACAAGCAGGGAGAGGAGGTCCATATAGAGCGGCGAGGGTTCCGCCAATGAGACGACCATTTCGGCGAGCCCCCTTCCAGACAACCCAACCATTCCCCGTTTGTAACTATTGCCAGAAACCGGGTCACACTCAGCGGAATTGCCGAAGGGCAAATGGGTTATGCCTGGCATGTGGTTCCCGTGATCATTCAGTAGAAGTCTGCCCCCACAAGAGAATGGGAATAGCCAACCAAGTACTACCAGCACTTCCAGGACCAGATGGACAGAGGAACCAGGGACCGATGGTTAGGAGAGCTCTTCCCCCTCCCCCACAGCAAGTAAACCGCCCAGTCCAGAGGGGAGTTAGAGCTGCAGCAGGTCGTGGAAGAGGACGAGCTTACAACTTGACAGCGGAAGAGGCCCAAACTTCTGGAGAAGTGGTAGCAGGTAAGATTATGGTGCACTCTAAACCTGTCTTAGCCCTCTTTGATTCTGGCGCTTCTCATTGTTACATATCAGATAGTTTCATTGCTTTGAACTCTATACCTGTTGAATGTTTAGACCACCAGTGGGAGATTAGTACCGGTAACGGAGTAGTCATCTCTAATAGAGTTTGTGTAGACTGTCCGGTGGGACTGTGTGGCAGAACATTAACAGTGGATATGCTCGTACTAGATACTAAGGGTACGACGTAATCTTAGGCATGACTTGGCTCAGTAAATACCATGCGGTCATTGATTGCCGAAGCAAGAAAGTTATTTTCAGAATACCGCTTCAGCCTGAGTTCCAATTTGAAGGAGAACGCAAACCTGCCAAAGGAAAAGCACAGATGACTGCTGGTGAGATCCAGAAGAAGAGAGTGCCAGTTTGGAATGAGTTTCCAGAAGTATTTAAGGAGATCTCAGGACTTCCACCTGATAGGGTAATTGAGTTCTCCATTGATACTCTTCCAGGTACAGTTCCGATATCCAAGGCTCCATACAGAATGGCACCCGCTGAGTTGGAGATTCTCAAAAAGCAGCTGCAAGAATACTTAGACAAAGGATTAATTAGACCAAGTGCTTCACCATGGGGAGCTCCAGTACTCTTGGCAAACAAAAAGGACGGTGGTAAACGGTTATGTATAGACTATAGAGAATTGAACAAAGTTACCATCAAGAATAAGTACCCTTTACCAAGAATGATGATCTGTTTGATCAGCTTCATGGAGCTCGAGTATTTTCTAAATTGGATTTACAATCAGGCTACCATCAGCTAAAAGTAAGGAAAGAAGATATTCCCAAGACAGCATTCAGGACCCGTTATGGCCATTATGAGTTCCTAGTTATGCCCTTCGGAGTCACCAATGCCCCTGCAGTTTTCATGGATTTGATGAACAGAGTGTTCTCATCATATTTGGATCAGTTTGTGGTTGTTTTTATAGATGACATCTTGATCTATTCGAAGAACGACAGAGAGCATGCAGACCACTTAAGAATAGTGTTACAGACTCTCCAACAGGAACAACTTCATGCTAAGCAAAGCAAATGTGATTTCTGGTTAAATAGTGTGGCCTTCCTTGGGCACATAATTTCAGAAGAAGGAATTTCAGTAGACCCCAGTAAAATTCAGGCAGTGAAGGACTGGCCAATTCCAAGGACAATAACAGAAATTAAGAGTTTTATTGGATTGGCCGGATATTACAGGCGCTTTGTCCAAGATTTTTCTAAAATTGCAGCCCCGTTAACGAAGCTCACCCGGAAAGGAGAAAAATATATATGGACCGAGGAATGTGCTGCAGCATTTGAGCAATTAAAGGAAAGACTCATTACAGCTTCAGTTTTGAAGACTCCTTCAGGAAGAGGAGGGATGGTTATATACAGTGATGCATCCGGGAAAGGCCTAGGGTGTGTATTAATGCAGCATGGTCATGTCATAGCTTATGCATCCAGGCAACTGAAACCACATGAGAGGAATTACCCAACTCATGACTTAGAGCTGGCGGCGGTAATATTCGCATTGAAAATCTGGAGGCATTATCTTCTGGGAGACAAGGTGCTAATCTACACTGATCACAAAAGTCTTAAGTATATTTTCACACAGAAAGAATTGAATATGAGGCAGAGACGGTGGCTTGAATTAATGGCAGACTATGATATCGACTTACAGTATCATCCGGCAGAGTCAACACCGTACCAGATGCATTGAGCAGGAAGCCAGAAAATAAGATGCTAGTACGACTTACTCAGCAGGAGGAATTAATTCAGGACTTCATAAAACTGGACTTAATGATAGTACGAGGAGTCGATAGCACAAGACAGTTGATGACCTTTCAGATTCAGTCAACCCTGATGGATGAAATTAAAGAAGCTCAGAAAGAAGACCCCAGATTGCAGAAGTTCAGAGCTCAAATAGAAGCTGGATTGAGAACTGACCTCCGTATTCATTCAGACAACGCATTATATTTTGGTAACAGAATTTGTGTCCCCCAAGGAGAAGTCCGACAGAAAATTTTGGCAGAGGCACATAGTTCAGCCTATTCCATACACCCGGGAGGAAATAAAATGTATCAAGACTTGAAACAGAAGTTCTGGTGGAATGCCATGAAAAGGGAGATAGCCCAACATGTGGCCAAGTGCTTAGTTTGCCAGCAGGTAAAGATAGAACACCAGAAAACAGCTGGACTTCTTCAGCCCTTGCCAATACCCGAGTGGAAGTGGGAACATATCACCATGGATTTTGTCACAGCACTACCTCGCAGTCCTAAGGTTAATAATGCAGTATGGGTAATCATTGACCGCCTCACAAAAGCAGCTCACTTCCTACCTTTCAGAGTAGGTCAGTCAACAGAAGTTCTTGCAGAAAAATATATGAAAGAAATTGTTCGTCTACATGGAGTTCCAGTTAGTATCGTGTCAGATAGAGACACGAGATTCCGATCACATTTTTTGGGAAAGTCTCCAAGAAAATTTAGGAACTCGTCTGAAATTCAGTACTTCATATCACCCCCAGACAGACGGACAATCTGAACGGACTATCCAGATCCTTGAAGACATGTTACGAGCCTGCATGATAGAATTTAGAGGGTCATGGGAAGACTATCTTCACTTGGTAGAATTCTCTTATAATAACAGCTATCAAGCTAGTATCAAAATGGCCCCATTTGAGGCATTGTATGGCAGGAAATGCAGGTCACCGATATGTTGGGACGAAGTCGGCGAAAGAAGACTTATGGGACCAGACATTCTAGTCCAGACAACAGACAAAGTCCGAATAATCAGAGATCATCTCTGGGCAGCACAGAGCCGACAAAAGAGTTGGGCAGACACAAACAGAAGGCCATTGGAATTCAGAACCGGTGAGCATGTATTTTTAAAGATATCACCCACCAAAGGGGTAATCCGATTCGGTACTCGTGGAAAACTCAGTCCCAGGTACATCGGCCCATTCGAAATTTTGGATCGCGTGGGAGAGGTGGCTTATCGATTGGCACTACCGCCATCTTTGGAAGGAGTACACAATGTATTCCATGTATCACAGTTAAGGAAGTATGTCAAGATGAGAGTCACATTCTGGATCACTCCGAAGTGGAACTACAGCCTGATCTGTCTTACGAAGAACAACCGATGGCCATCCTGGACAAAAGTGTTAAGACTCTGAAGAATAAGGCAATACCACTAGTATTGGTTTCTTGGAATAGGCACGCACCAGGAGAGGCTACATGGGAACGGGAGGACGTTATTCGTGAGCGTTACCCTCAACTATTTTCAACTTAGTTGGTAAAACCCTTTCTTCCTATTCTTCTCTACCGTCATCTTCCCCTTCCTGAAATTTCGAGGACGAAATTTTTTGTAAGGTGGATAGATTGTAACACCCCATTCCCAGTATACGTGCACAGTTACGTATTCTGATTTTTGAGCATATTATTATTATATTTATTTTCTACTATCCTTACTCATATAGCAGTACTGCATGATTTGACCTGTTCGGTATCCAGATTTGACTGATTTTAGTTTCAAATATTATCTTCTAATAATCTAGATTTTTCATGATTTTCTGGAATTTTTCGGAATTTAATTATAAATCTTCAAAACCGGTGTCGGCCAGTATCATTGGTTGATTCCAGGAATTTTAATTTACAATTGGAATCAAATTTTCGGATTCTGCTTTCACATTCCTTCTTAGAATTATGTTTTCTTCCTTTGGGCATTTTCTGGGAATTTTCAGATTTTATCAAAAATCCAGCTTACCCGGTGTAGACACCGATCCCAATATATTCCAGGATTTTTATTTTGAAAATGAGATAGAATTTCTGGAAACCGATTTCACCAAAAGTCATTTTATAATACTTATGATTTTTGAGAATTTTTGGGTAGCTTTCTGAGTCGCTTCAATTTTTGGGCATTTCTGGAGTTTTCGGTATTTTCTCAGATACCGAGAATTTATCCAAATTTTCCACTTATCTCTTTGTTCATTTTTCTCTCTCCTTCCTCAAACGCGAGCTTCACCAGCTGGGTTCATCATTAATGCAGCCACCCTCTCCATGCTGCATTAAATGCTTATGGGCTGACTCAACTCAAGTCCAAATCACCCATGCCTTGTCCTTTTCTTTTGAAACGCAGCCTCCTTGCGTTTTCCTCTGGACGCAGCCTTGAGCTCCCACGTTTGGCTCTTTAAATGGCCTAAACGCAGCCTTGGGACTTTGCAAACGCAGCACTCATTGGAGGGAAAGTGATGATGGCTTGTTATTATATTATTTTCCCCTTCTATATATATGCACTCCCATCTTCTCTCTCATTATTTTCCTTCATCCTTTTTGTTCCTGCAAGCTCCAACAGCAAGCTCACCACCACCAAGCCCCTTTGGCCGCCATCACAACTACTCACCATCTCCATTTTTCCATCACCAATTCCTCCACCTTCTTCTCCTCCATCTCCTTCACCATTTCCAAACAACTAACTCCATCTTCTTCAACCTCTTTCACCAAGAGACACCAAAAGAACCCATCACCTCCACAAAACTTCATCACCATCTCCACCACCACCTGCACCACCGTAGCCTCCACCAAGCATACCACCTTCACCTCCTCGTCGACCTCTTTCTAACGGACTATACATTCGTCCCCCGCAACAACGTTTGCAAAATCCCGATTTGGCGTGGTGAACTAGACTTGCACCTCCATCTTCTCCAAACTACCACAACCTCTTTCCTTCACTTGTGAGGACCGGCCACTCCTCTTGGATTGGGGCCGAGTTTCTCTGCGTCGAACGCATCACAGGATCAGTTTTAGGCGAGTAATTCTACTCGCCAAGACTTGGATATTATTTCATATTTGTTAAGAAAACGCACCAGTTTCCTAAAAACGCACCAGTTTCCTGAAAAACGCACCAGTTTCCTAAAAACGCACCAGTTTCCTAAAAACGCACCAGTTTGCTGAAAACGCACCAGTTTCCTAAAACGCACCAGTTTCCTGAAAACGCACCAGTTTCCTGAAAACGCACCACTTTCCTGAAAACGCACCACTTTTCTGAAAACGCACCACTTTCTTGAAATGCACCACTTTCTTGAAACGTGCCACTTTTTGAGACGTGACCCAACCGAACGCAGCCTTCTTAAGTCGATTTGACCCTTTACTATAGTCGACTAACTCCTTCTCTAAGTCGACTAATTTCTCTCCCTAGTCGACTAATCTTGATTAATTGTTATGGTTAATTACTTCTTTGATTTTGAACATTATCTTTGGGTCATTTATTATATATCGCTATTTGCAAGACTTGTCACTTGATGAATATCACCTCTTATCATGCTATCTATTAACATAAGGCATGATCCACTTGACCCTCATAATTATCACGATAACGAGAATAATGACCTGACATCTTGGCAAGTACAACTGTACTCCTGATACTCATGTGATACATTATAGTACGAACCAGTACTCTTGATATTCCTGACTTGTTCTTGTTCATTCCCGTTATCTGATAATATTGTTAAACCATAAAACGAGACAACTTGCATCGGGTCGGGGGAAACTTGCGGCTATCAATATATGTTCGTGTTTACAGTGGTTTTAGGAATGTTGTGCAACTACATGTTCCGGTCTGACCTGTGGGCCTCCAGGCGACCGAGGGGAGTGCTGGCTCCCTCCTTCTTGGTACCATCTTGATAAGGGCATCCTATAAGACCCTCCTGTTAGCCTCGCGGCAGGTTCCGTCCACCAAGCAACGGAACAATCCTGGGCCGTGGTCCCGGGTATGCACGGGACCCACTGTAAACATAGTTCATTGATACCCCCGTCGGTTTCCAATAACAACCTCGATTTACTTCTATGTGGATGTATGTGTGTTGGGACGCTACTACACATACCTAGACATACGGGTAGACGAGTATAATAATAATAACAATAATAAGACGCTAATTGTGGGAGTTGTATGCACTTGGATTACGGTGACATGAGATAAAGGTATATAGATGAGGGTTTCCTTGTTTGGATTATTCCCTCGAGGTACTAGTCTCGTGAAGCCGTAGTTTAAGCGTATACATTGCCCTTCCGTTTATAATATGTGGTGCTTCTTTTACTTGCTGGCTGAATTCTCATGATATTGTACCAACTTTCATGTTCATGTTTCTGTTGCCACTCGGCTGTTACCTGCTCTACTTGTTGGGAGGTCCTGACTCCCTTGAATTTGTATGTTCAGGTTCCGAACCTTGGATCGAGGTGGAGCCTTCTGTGGAGGACCAGGCTTTCCTTTCCGAGCAGGCTGATTAGTCTCGGTTGCTGTCATCCCAGACTTTCCTTTTGGCTCGCGGGACCTTTCTTCAGCTCGTGAGCATCTTTGTAATTATCTTGTAAATCGTACTTTTGAGTTTGGCTGTGATATATGATGCATGCGATATGTAAATATATGTCACATTCTGTGATAACCTTGTACCTTTTACTTCTTATGTTGGCATATGAAAGGACGCTACGCTTTGTCGTACTCTGATTCTTGTTTGTACTGATGCTTAGCGTATATACGTAAGGGTATTTCTGACCTGTGTATGTACGTCGCAGTGACGTCCCCGTACCCGTGGGATCGGGGCGTTACAGGTATGTATTTATAATATTTTATTATTTTCTCATTCCCTATTTGTATATTTTTTTAGTTTCTAGAGTAGATAAATACTTTTTATATTTGCAGGTGAACAAGTCAGGGAAATCTATTGAACAAAATATAGATGGTATGTCTGAAGGAGACAATGATGAAGATAAAGATTCTGAACAATGATTACAGCGGGTGAATTTCCTTTTTGTGAAGAAAATATGTAATTTTAATGCACATATCATGACTACAATAACCCGGTTAGCACTTCTTGCGCCTTTTTGATAACAACCAATCTGAGAAGTCCAAGCAATGAAGATAAACGTGCCGGAAAAATACCCACACTATAAGAACAGAGAAACAAGAGAGAAAGCAATCCAACACAATATTTAACGAGGTTCAGCAATTTGCTTACGTCTTCGGGATAAGGGAGAGAGATTTTATTGATTCAACAATCAATTACATCTTGTTCCTTACTTTCAAGGAATTTCCAAAAGGGATTTTTAGTGGGATACAAGAGGAAAACAATTTGTAAGGGCTCTAACTCTTGTTTATAGTCAGAGACTCTCAGGAATTTAGGAAACCACAATTGTATTCGACCCCAAAACAGAAAAAAAAAGTCTGAATTCTTTCAAGAGAAACAGTCGTGCCTGTCGGTTGGTCGACCGACCGATCGACCAACCTGTCCTTCGGTCGACCGGTCGGTTGACCAGGACCAACAGAGAGGCCTGTTGTGCCAGTCGATCGACCATGTCGGTCGACCGTTCGTGCTGGTCGACCGGGCGGTCGACAGGGCTGTGCCTGTGCACGTCGTGCACACCGGTCGACCAGGCCTGTCTCCTGGCCTGCTGCGAGCTCCGTTCTCGCTCCTTTTGGCTTCCGACCTCTGCGCTATTTCTTCTAATGAGTTTAAAAAATTCTTCCGATACCCCCCCCCCCCCCCCCCCCCCCCCCCCCCCCCCCCCCCCCAAATGTTCCTTTCTTTCTTTTCCTTTTTTACTTTTCTTGGGTTGAATCACAACTACAGGTGACTATTTCTTTGTATGGATTTGTTATTGCATCTAATGTGCTGAATGCAAGCACCAGACCTCTCAAATAGGTATTCTATGTGTACACAACATTTTTTCTCCCACATGTAAATGGCCTGCTTACTTTATTGCTCTTATTTATTTATTCTTTTTGCCATTTTGCATTGCAACCACGTGGCACGTGCCGGTGGCAATATAAATGAAGTTTGACATCGATAATGCATGTGGAATCATTAAAAGGAATTTTGCTCAACCCATCCACCATTTCATTAGAGTTGGGCTTTTTTTCTCCTGGGATCGAGAGAAAAGTGTGGCCTGTTTGGTTAAGGGTGGAAGTGAGGAAGTGAAGAAGTGAGGAAGTGGTAATAGTTCCCTTTGGAACTCGGGAATTGGTTAGTAAGTTTTTCGGTGTTTAAATGTTGTTGGGAAGTGTGGTTTGAAAAATGTTTTGTCTTTTCCAGTGTTTGGATGGTAATGTAAAAGTGGAAGTGGAATAGTTGACCACAAAGTTGACCGCAAAATATTATTAAAATAAAAATTAATTTAGAAAAATAAAAAATGGACTGTAATTAGAATGCAAGTGAGATTTACATGATCAAAAAATTAACTGTTTTGTACTACAACTTATTAAAATGAGATTTACATGACCACAAAATTAACTGTAGCACTCTGGAAGTGAGGAAATTGTTGTGTAAAAGAGAAAAGAGAAAAAGAAAAGGGGTTTTCTTATTTTCCTTTTTCGGTGTTTGAATAGATAGGGAAGTGAGCAATTTTACTTCCCCATTTCCTTACTTCCGCTCACTTCCTTGCAACCAAACACCCCCACGTTGACGTTGTTAGACTTTATTTATTTATTTTAAGTCTAAATTTATTTGGACTTAATCAAGTCCGTTAGATATTTGCACTCATTTCTATAACTTATGTTATTAGACTCGTTTAGAAATTGATCAAGTTTAATAGTTTGAGTTTAGACTCGTTTCAATTACACTTAGTGATGAGTGTATTTAATTTATGATGTAACACTCTTCTACACGTCTGGAGCTCGTGTTATTAATGAAGGGCTTAGATCTATGATGAGTTGAACTAGATTTTATCTTGATGCTATATATATCATGAGTAGGATTCTCTCTCTATTATTATGACTTAATCTATCTCTTGGAGGCTTCTCATTGCTTTAAGGATCAAGCAGAGAACTTACTAGTTAGAGAGAAGAATTCACTCTTTCAACTCCGCGTCTTCGAGATCGTGCAATCTTCGGCAACTCTGTTGAGAACCACATGCTTCTAGAAATTTAGCTCAATCACCACCATGCAGCACTCCGGTGCTCGGAATGTGACTGTAGCATATTTTTGATTTTCCATTGCTTCTAGACCGAAGCAATACCAGTAAAGCAGAGTATTAATTCCAGTTTTACAAAGAAATAATCCAACTGTGGACAATAATCCGTGGAAAATATAAATTAGGAGCATTTTGTTTTAAACTTGTTTCTCTCAGTGTGTTTCTTTTTTTTATATTTTTTTTAAAAATAAAACCATGAGATAAGAACTCTTCGTTAATAAGAACTTAAAACTTAACTAAATATTTCCGAGATAAAAAGATACAAACTTGTCTAGAACAGTCATACACAATTTGATCTTTCAAAAAAAAAAAATGAAAAAAAATGAAGCCACCAGATCGCCCTCAGTGAAGTTTTGACTTCATCCCTCTACTGCAGCTGCGACATCTACAGCTCACACCCGTCTAACTCTTATCCGAATTTTCTGTTAACGTCTTCACAATATCTACAGCTCAGATCTAGTCATCCTGTGACCGAATCCCCCAACTGCTGTAGTCGTGTTTTTTCTTTTTAACGTGAAACAAGATGGACAATTTGTTGGAATTGAAGAATATAAAGGTGAATCTTCGAGTTGAATTATGGCGAGATCCGTTGATCGAATCAACCGGATGATGGTTGGAGTGTGTTCTCCTTCCATTAGTGATGAACGTGGTATATTCACATGTTCAATTCCGACTTCGAATGAATGAGATATTCAAGTCCAAAGATTGCCTAATTCAAAGCCAAATGGGACTAAAGGTAGCTAAAAGCATTTAGTCCCACATTGGTCGTGGGATGGAAGCTCATGGTGTATAAATAGAGAAAATTGAGAACAGAGGGTGTGCCCTTTGGGTACTTGGAGTTTTCGCGCGCGAAAAGGAGGGAACTATGCACATACGTACGTGCGCGCACGCGCGCCGCCGCTGGCGGCCGGCCGGTGTTGGGCCGGGTCTGGGTCTGCTGGACTCGGGTCTGGGTCTGGGTCTGAGTTCCCTACCTGGCCTGGTTCTTTTTTGAATCAGGTTCCAAGGACCCGCTCTTGTTGCAAACCTGTTGGATTGCCAACGGTTGCGCACCTGTTGGACTGCCAAAGGTTGCGCACCTGTTGGACAACCAAAGGTTGCGAAACAGTCCGCTCCGCGTCAACGGTTGCGACTGTTGGGCTGCCATCAGACACGTCTGCTGGACCAAAGGTTGCAACCTTTGGTTCGGGTTCAAACCTGTTGGCCCTCTCCTGGAAAGCTATATATAGCCCTCCATATTCTCAATTGAAACACACCAAACACCAACAGAGAATTAACTCTCTATCTCTCTCTCTCTATTTAAAGTTCTGAACTGTTCTTCCAACGTTCTGAACTGCGCTTCCAGCCTGAAGTGGGAATCCGCGATTTCCAGCGTAAAGTGGGAATCCGAAGCGACTTCCTAAAGGAGATTCTGCCAAATTCTTCAACCTTCCTACATCCTTAACAGTGGGTGTTCCTCCAAAAGAGTAAGACAAATATTCATTTGAAATTTGTCGATATACCGCTGTTTTGCTAATCCTGTGTAGGTACTGGTTGACTACGGTTCGACCGTACGGTGATTTGGTAGTGCTATCCAAATACCGTGAAGAAGTGTTGTATCTTGGGAGACCAGCGTCCATTATCCCGTTAGCACCGGTGCGGGGGACGTAATTGTCTTAAGGAGATTCGCTCTAAGCGTACCTCACTTCAAATACTGTATAAGTGGATTAAGTCCTTTATACAGGGGATATACTTTACAGTATATCGAGATTGACTTAGATTCAGTCTAAGTGATACTGTATAAGTGGATTAAGTCCTTTATACAGGGGATATACTTTACAGTATATCGAGACTGACTTGGATTCAGTCTAATTGGTGCTTAAACCAAGGAAGGAAATTGAAAGGTGGTTCTTAAATTAAGGAACGTTCTATTGAACGGAAAACCTCCCACCTGATATTTGCCGACCTGGCCAATTAGATTGTTGATATCTCAGTGATCTTGATTAGTTGTCAGATTGATTCTTGTTAAGCAGGATACCCAACAATCTTAAGACAATTATCGTTTCTTACTTCTGTTCTGCTTGAACTTGCAGAAGATGTCTGAGACAAATCAAGATAGCTCAAGTAAGGCACCAAACATGCCGTTACAAGCTATGATGCCAACTCCGCTTCCTAACCCGAAGCCGGAGAAGCCAAGAAAATTTTGATGGCACAGAATTCAAGAGGTGGCAACAGAAGATGCTCTTCTACTTGACCACTCTTCATCTGGCCAGATTCCTGCAGGAAAATCCACCAGAGCCTGCAACTGATACATGGACTCAATGTGACTTCCTTTGCCGAAATTATATTTTAAATGGACTGGATGACTCTCTTTACAATGTCTACAGTCCTATAACAACAGCAAAGAAGTTATGTGTCAGTCTTGACAAGAAGTACAAGACTGAGGATGCTGGTACCAAGAAGTTCGTCGTAGGACGATTTCTGGAGTACAAAATGGTGGATACCAAGACTGTAATCAGTCAGGTGCAAGAGTTCCAACTTATCTTGCACGAGATAGAAGCCGAAGGTATGATCCTACCTGAAACTTTTCAGGTTGCTACTATCGTGGAGAAACTCCCACCTGCGTGGAGAGATTTCAAGAACTACCTTAAGCACAAGCGAAAGGAGTTAAAGTTGGAAGATCTCATTGTGAGGCTTCGAATCGAGGAGGACAACAGAAAGTCCGAGAAAAGGAGCAGTAAGAACTCCTACGAAGCAAAAGCCAATGTGATCGAAGACTCAAAGGGGAAAGCGTCTACTTCCAAAGGCTTAAAGCGGAAGAAGACTTCCCAGGGGTACAAATGCAAGGTCCAAGAAGGCAAGAACATACGCTTCAAGGGAACTTGCTACATCTGCAATAAAGAGGGGCATAAGGCGAATGAATGTCGCAGCCGTCTCAATCAAAACAAGAATCTTGTTGATGATCCTTTTAAAGACAATGTTGCAGTGGTAGACAAAAAGTCTGTGTATCTGTACCCGAAGCTTATAAATAAAGAAAATTCTTCTGTTTATTTGCTTGAGTCTCCTATTTTGTGGCATGCTAGATTAGGGCATGTAAATTACAAGTCTTTGAAGAACTTGTCTAATCTGGGATATATTCCTAAACTCAACTTGGAAGAAATTCGCAAGTGTGAGATTTGTGTTGAGGCCAAGTTGGTGAAAAATTCATTTCACTCAATTGATCGAAATACAGAACCTTTAGGGTTAATTCATAGCGATCTGTGTGACTTGAAGTTTATGCCAACTAGAGGCAGTAAAAAGTATTTCATTACTTTTATCGATGACTGTACAAAATACTGTTATGTGTATCTTTTGAACAGTAAGGATGAGGCAATAAATATGTTTATAACATATAAAGCCGAAGTTGAGAATCAACTCAACAAGAAAATCAAGATTCTAAAATCCGATAGAGGCGGAGAATATGAATCAAATGATTTTAGTGAGTTATGTGCTAGTTTTGGTATAATACATCAAACAACAGCACCATATACTCCTCAGCAAAATGGAATTGCTGAACGGAAGAACAGAACTTTGAAGGAGATGGTTAATTCCATGCTCGTAAGTTCTGGAGCTCCGCAGAACTTGTGGGGGGAAGCTCTATTAACTGCAAATTGTATTCTAAATAGAGTACCCCACAAGAAACTTGGTCTTATACCATTCGAGTTATGGCATGGAAGGATACCTTCCTACCATTATCTCAAAATGTGGGGGTGCCTTGCAAAGGTGCTAGCACCATTACCCAAAAAGACTAAGTTGGGAGCAAAAACTATGGACTGCATATTCATAGGTTATGCCTTGAATAGCAGTGCCTATAGATTTCTGGTTCATAAATCAGAAATACCTGATATTCATGTAAACATGATTATCGAATCTCGAGATGCTGTGTTCTTTGAAGACATCTTTCCGTACAAACGGGAAGCAGATAAGACTTCTGGGAAAAGAACACACGAGATGGCGTTCAGGGACGAAAGCCCCGAGGAACCAATTGTTAATGCGGAAACTGAACCAAGAAGAAGTCAGAGATCTAGAATCTCAAAATCTTTTGGTCCAGATTTCATAGCATACGCTATTGAGAGCGAGCCTCAAACATTCAAAGAGGCTATGTCAACCCCAGAAGCACAAATGTGGAAAGAAGCTATAAATAACGAAATAGAATCCATACTAAGTAATCATACTTGGGAATTGGTAAACTTGCCTCCTGGAAGTAAACCAATTGGGTGTAAGTGGATTTTCAAATGAAAATTAAAACCCGATGGATCTATCGATAAGTACAAGGCTAGATTAGTAGCCAAGGGTTATCGACAAAAAGAAGGACTTGACTACTTCGATACTTATTCACCAGTAACAAGAATAACGTCCATACGGATATTGATTGCGATTGCAGTATTGCACAACTTAGATATCCATCAAATGGATGTCAAGACTGTATTCTTAAATGGTGAATTAAGTGAAGAGATATATATGGAGCAACCTGAAGGATTTAAAGTCAAGAGCCAAGAACACAAGGTGTGTAAATTGGTAAAATCCTTATACGGTTTAAAACAGGCTCCAAAACAATGGCATGAGAAATTTGATAGTGTCATGATCAAAGATGGATTCACTATCAATGAATGCGATAAGTGTGTTTACACGAAAACAGTTGGAGATGCATGTATCATTGTTTGTCTTTATGTAGACGACATGTTGATACTTGGGACTAATATTGAGATTATTAAGTCCACTAAAAGAATGTTATCCAACAGTTTTGATATGAAGGATCTGGGGCTTGCTGATGTAATTTTAGGAATTAAAATTACTAGAACACCAGATGGAATCAGTCTATCTCAATCTCACTACGTGGATAAGATGATAGTAAGATTCAAGGATCATGAGATAAAAGAGAATACAAATCCTTTTCTCCCACACGTCCACCTTCATAAGAATACAGGAACTGGAATACGCCAGTTGGAGTATTCTCAGATTATCGGAAGTCTAATGTATTTAATGAATTGTACTAGACCCGATATTGCTTACGCTGTAAGCAAGTTGAGTAGATACACTAGCAATCCTAGTGATCTACATTGGACCGCTCTACTACGAGTATTGGGTTACTTATCACATACCAAGGAATATGCCTTGAGATATGGACAGTATCCACCTGTTCTGGAAGGATACAGTGATGCTAATTGGATTGCAGATTCTGAGGAATCAAAATCAACTAGCGGATACGTATTTACTCTAGCAGGAGCAGTGGTATCATGGAAATCTTCTAAGCAAACATGTATGCCCGTTCCACTATGGAATCGGAATTCATAGCCTTAGATAAGGCTGAAGAAGAAGCAGAATGGCTTCAACAATTCTTAGAAGATATACCATTGTGGCAAAAGCCAGTGCCCGCTATATGTATACACTGCGATAATCAAGCAGCTATATCTAGGGCACAAAATGTTATATACAACAGTAAGTCTAGACATATTCGTCGTAGACATAATACCGTGAAGCAGTTGCTCTCAAATGGAATTATCTCTGTTGACTTTGTATCGTCAAAGGATAATTTAGCGGATCCGCTTACTAAAGGTTTAAGTGGAGAGCGTATAAACTGCGCATCGAGGGGAATGGGTCTAAAAGCCTAATCTTACCGAGTCAGCTTAATGGAAACCTCACTTAGCGACTGGAGATCCCACGGACTAAGTTCAAGAGGAAAAATTAGTTATGATTGACTCAGCAAGTAAGCACTTGGGAGCTTGACTCCAATCCATTCCTAAGGTGCACATAAGTGCTTTTCTACAAGTGGATTAAGGATAAACTTAAATGCTTTTAATGATGCCTATATCTTGTTACTAAACAAGTGGAGTAGAGTAGACTACTCTTAATAGGTCCATCACCTATGTGAGTATAGAGTTGGGTCGGCTCTTTGGGAATCTCTATGGAGGCTGTTATTCCCTAAAGATACTCTCTGAAACCAAGAATGTCCAGGGCCAAAACGGACACAACCGAGAACCAAAGTTGATTTGAAAAGTTACTGTGTGAAGCTTGTTGACTTGGCTTACACTAACGGCTAACAGTTCAAGACCTAGTTCACTGATTAGCCAGTAAGTCCGATAAAGCTTTCGCTATGGAAGGTTCAAGACCTAGTTCACCTATCTTTATGCAGTTTCTTTTCTCAAGTACCTTTCACAATAGAGTCAGTCTCTTTGTGTGTCATTTCCTTGAATCTCCATTCATTGTGGGGGATTGTTGGAATTGAAGAATATAAAGGTGAATCTTCGAGTTGAATTATGGCGAGATTCGTTGATCGAATCAACCGGATGATGGTTGGAGTGTGTTCTCCTTCCATTGGTGATGAACGTGGTATATTCACATGTTCAATTCCGACTTCGAATGAATGAGATATTCAAGTCCAAAGATTGCCTAATTCAAAGCCAAATGGGACTAAAGGTAGCTAAAAGCATTTAGTCCCACATTGGTCGTGGGATGAAAGCTCATGGTGTATAAATAGAGAAAATTGAGAACAAAGGGTGTGCCCTTTGGGTACTTGGAGTTTTCGCGCGCGAAAAGGAGGGAGTTATGCACGTACATACGTGCGCGCACGCGCGCCGCCGCTGGCGGCGGCGGCGGCCGGCCGGCGCCGGTGCCGGGCCGGGTCGGGCTGGGGCTCGGGCTCGGGTCTGGGTCTGGGTCTGGGTCTGGGTCTGCTGGACTCGGGTTCAGATCTGAGTCTGAGTTCCCTACCTGGCCTGGTTCTTTTTTGAATCAGGTTCCAAGGACCCGCTCTTGTTGCAAACCTGTTGGATTGCCAACGGTTGCGCACCTGTTGGACTGCCAAAGGTTGCGCACCTGTTGGACAACCAAAGGTTACGAAACAGTCCGCTCCGCGTCAACGGTTGCGACTGTTGGGCTGCCAACAGACACGTCTGCTGGACCAAAGGTTGCAACCTTTGGTTCGGGTTCAAACCTGTTGGCCCTCTCCTGGAAAGCTATATATAGCCCTCTATATTCTCAATTGAAACACACCAAACACCAACAGAGAATTAACTCTCTATCTCTCTCTCTCTATTTAAAGTTCTGAACTGTTCTTCCAACGTTCTGAACTGCGCTTCCAGCCTGAAGTGGGAATCCGCGATTTCCAGCGTAAAGTGGGAATCCGAAGCGACTTCCTAAAGGAGATTCTGCCAAATTCTTCAACCTTCCTACATCCTTAACAGTGGGTGTTCCTCCAAAAGAGTAAGACAAATATTCATTTGAAATTTGTCAATATACCGCTGCTTTGCTAATCCTGTGTAGGTACTGGTTGACTATGGTTCGACCGTACGGTGATTTGGTAGTGCTATCCAAATACCGTGAAGAAGTGTTGTATCTTGGGAGACCAGCGTCCATTATCCCGTTAGCACCGGTGCGGGGGACGTAATTGTCTTAAGGAGATTCGCTCTAAGCGTACCTCACTTCAAATACTGTATAAGTGGATTAAGTCCTTTATACAGGGGATATACTTTACAGTATATCGAGATTGACTTAGATTCAGTCTAAGTGATACTGTATAAGTGGATTAAGTCCTTTATACAGGGGATATACTTTACAGTATATCGAGACTGACTTGGATTCAGTCTAATTGGTGCTTAAACCAAGGAAGGAAATTGAAAGGTGGTTCTTAAATTAAGGAACGTTCTATTGAACGGAAAACCTCCCACCTGATATTTGCCGACCTGGCCAATTAGATTGTTGATATCTCAGTGATCTTGATTAGTTGTCAGATTGATTCTTGTTAAGCAAGATACCCAACACAATTCTCTATTATGTTGTGTTCTTAATATTATCTTATCACGCATCTTAAAATTCATCTTGAGGGCTGAAAAAATAGTAGTATCAAATTGCTATGCCTCCCGAAGTAGCCCAGCTGTACTCATATTACAATTATGAATTATGGATTATGTTAATACAATGTTAAGATTCTTTTGTAAAGCAATAGTCCATGTTGCTAATTCAATGCAAAAAAAAAAAAAAAAAAAGGGAAAAAAAACAAATCAATTTTGCTAAAACAGTCCCCCTTCATTTAGTACCCAAAAAAAAAAATGGTCTTATTAATATACCAAATTCAAAACCAAATATTGAAAAATCTCCAAACTTGATTCAAATTCCATAACTCCCCCCACTGTAGTTAGAGATAGAGATGGGAAGAGGAGAGGAGTGATTCAAATTCCATAACTCCCCCCACTGTAGTTAGATACAGAGATGGGAAGAGAAGAGGAGAGGTGCACATTTATGATCCATCACATGCATGCATTCAATTGCCACACCCCCTCCACCCCCCGCCCCCCCCCCGCCCCCCCCCCCCCCCCCCCCCCCCCCCCAAAACCCACCCAGCCACCCACCCACCCACACACATTTAAACACCCCCTCTCTCAACAGAACCAAATGACAACATAGAGAGTTGTGTTCTCTCTCTTCAACCCAAGGAAAAAAAAGAAGGACTTTTTATTAAATTAATAGAGAGATGAGGAGGTGGGATGAATTAGGTGTGGTTGACACCATCTATGAAGAAGATCAAGAAGGAGAAGGAGAAGGAGAAGATGAGGAGGATTCCAAGTCTTTGTCTCTCAACCCTTCAATCACAACAAGCCCAATCTCTCCTCACTCATCTTCATCACTTTTGTCACCACCCCCTTCTCTTCATGCAAGAGTTGAGGAATGGTGTGTGTATTATTTCTTCTTTTTTTCTAAAATTTATTTTTATTTTGTGTGTTTGTGATCTTGGCTTGATCTAATGTTGACTTTTAAATTTTTTTTTTCTAATTTGTTGAAGGTCGGAGGTGACCGGATGCAAGACAGATGTCGTCATCCGATTGGATGATCAATGCTTCAATCTTCACAAGGTGAGATATTCATCGTCTTCTTCCTCGTTGCTTCTTTTTTTTTTTTAAAATACTAAATTGACATATTTTCTTCTTTGGTTGATTTGCATCTAGACGAGAAAACAAAAAATAAAAAAAGTTTTAATTCCAAAATTTTTAGGGTAAAATTAGCTTGTTTACTCTGAATTTGTGCATAAACATTAGATACTTCTATAAATTCTACATCTTACGGTATGTAGCAAAAATATCTTCTTGGCTTCATAGTTTTTTTATATTTTAATAAATAATCAGCAAAAAAGGACTTATAATCAAAAACGAATTTTATGTTTTTTATTAAACAAACCACCTAGAATGTGTAAGCATCATTTGTACTTCTGTAATTTCATCCATCAACAATAAATTCTATTAATATTAATTAGGGAAAAATACATACATTTTTTTCTTGTAACCATCAGATATAAATCGAACGGCTATTAACAATGTGGGCCCATTTATGGGCCTTAAAACCCGACAGGGCCCCCCACCTCGGTTGGGTCGTGGCATTCCACCGCAATTAATGAATAGTCCAAGGGCATTTAATTTCAATTACCCATATTTTTTTTAACGGTTTTTAAAATCAATAAATAAAAACAATCTATTTATTTTAATTAATTAATTAATTTACACAGGCGCCCCTTATATGTCGGAGCCGTTACCTTCGCCGTCGCCTAACGGAATCGACCGACATCACCGTTAACCCGCCGCCAGGAATAACGGCGGACACCTTCGGGCAGATCCTGATCTTCTGCTACGACTCGTTCATCAACCTAACTCCGTCAAACCTCCCGGCCGTCAGGATCGCCGCCGGATGGCTGGAGATGGACGCCGACAAGGGCGGCGGTGACGGGAGCCTGACGTGGCGGACGGAGATCTATTTCCGTCAGGAGATTGCAGGGGACGCGGGGAACGCGGGGCACGTGCTCCGCGCGTGCGTCCGGCTGCTGCCCGACGTGACGGCGGCGCTGCTCGCCGCTAGGTGCGTGGAGGTGCTGGCAAGTGACCGGGGTGACGTCGGGTGGATGGAGGAGTTGACGGCGTTACCGGTTGCCGTGTTTCGAGTCGTCGCGGAGTCGATGCGCACGTGGTTCGTGCATGACCACGATCTGTTGTATCAGATCGTGGACTATTACCTCGAGGTTAGACTTTTGCTCATGACTGCTTGATAAATTACAATAACGCCATTTATTGAAATTTTGATAAATTGCATTAATGAGGGAATGAAATATGAAATTATGAAAAAAAAAATTTCTTTTTTATAGAAACTTAATTTTGCACTGCTTGCGTAAACTGTGGCATCTAAAATGTGAACTGTGGTTGATTAGCAAATAAAATGTGAGATTTTTTTGCTTGTGATCAACAGAACCACAAGGAGGTCTTGACGGAGGAGGAGAAGAGCGGGGTGTGCCGCAGCATCAGCTGCGCCAACCTCTCCCGCCGCCGCCTCCTCCACCTCGTCCAGAACCCGCGCCTTCCCCTGCGGTTCATCGTCCAGGCCATGCTCCTCCACCAGCTCCACACCCGCCACGCCTACCTCCACCTCTCCTCCTCCAAGCACCACCAGTCACCTCCACCCGCCGCCGCCGCCGCCGACGACAACCTCACCCTTGGGGGCATACTCCAGCGCGACGCGGCCCTGCGCCAGTCGTCGCAACTCCGGGCATCAATGCAGGCCACCTCGTTCCGCGTCGAGAGCCTGGAGCGGGGCCTGGAGGGCCTGAGGAGGAAGCTGAGGTGGTCCGATGGGGAGAGGGCCGAGATGGAGGCGGTCCGGGCGTCGAGCTTCCGCGTGGCGCGGCCGGAGGAGAGGGGGGCGGGGGTGAGCGGGAGCTCGTGCAAGGGGAACGATGGTGAGGGCGGGAAGGGGCTTGGCAGGAAGTTGATGGATGGGCTGAGGAGTTTGCTCAAGGCTTCTTCGCCGCCGGCGAAAGCGAGGGTTGCTGGAGGAGGAGGAGGACAGCAGAGGCGGCATCGGAGGAACAATTCCATTGCTTGATAGCTCATTTTTTTTTTCATGTTAAGCTCTTGGTATGTACATTTTTATATGTATCACTTCAATATATTTAGGTGCTGTGAAAAGTTTGAGAGAATTTGGAGACAGAAAAACAATGCTACGAAAAGTTTGACATTTATTGCATTTTGAAATGTTTTAATTTAGATTGTAAAAACATGAAAGAAAAATCACGAGGATTTGTCCGCGTATCTATGAGAAAAATTCTTCTTCTACACGTTTACAATCTATGCAACTTCTATAAATGACATTAATTTTTTTCTTTCTGGAAAAAGCCGAGGCTCGGCTCAAGCTCGCTCGATAAAAGTTCATTCAGGCACGTTCAATAACTTAAATGAATCAAGTTTAAATAATAATCTAGCTCGGTACAATTAATAATGACAAGCTTGAGGATAGCTAGACTTGGTTTGGCTTGGCTGGTACTCGAATTCAAGTTCAGCTCATTTGTGGCTCGTATGAGCTTGACTAGGCATGAACTCGAGCTCGGCTCAGAAAAGACTCAATAGACTAGCATTAAGTTTGAATTTCAGTTCCGAATAAATTTAATAGGGTTTCTAAATATGGGCAGACTCACAAAACATCCGATCAGTTGAGCGGACGTTTATACTGGATTTTATAAAATACGAGAAAAATATATGAAATTTTAATGTTTTACATAAAATTTACTTTGTTTATATTACTAACAAAAAGAAGTCTCTTCAGTGCTATCTCCAGTGGTAGCTCTTGGAAATTAGTCAGTGGAGGTCACAGTTGAAATCTTAGTTATATACCCATTTTAGTTTTTATTTTTTTTTGTTTTCTTTCTTTATTATTTTTTAGAATACTAATACATACATGACAAGCTAATATAGTAATTAGGAAAAAAAATCATATCTATCCCCCACTCTTGTTCTTTTCCTTCTCCACCTTTAGAAAAAATACTCTCTTTTTGTAACGCCCCGATTCCACAGATACGGGGACGTCACTGCGACGTATACACGTAGGTCATAACTTGTCCCCACGTATATACGCTAAGCATAAAAGTACAACAAGAAACAGAGTACACGACAAAGCGTGGTATCCATACATATGCCAACACAAGAAGTACACATACGAAGTTATCACAGGGTATTATAAAGTATTACACATGACGTGTGCATTACATCATAACCAAGTCCAAAAGAATATATACAATATGTATACAAAAAAGCTCACGAGTAGGATGGAGATCCCGTGAGACAAAGGAGAGAGTCTGGCACGAGGACCGGAGCTAATCTGCCTGCTCACTAAAGAAAGCCTGATCTTCGGTGGATGGCTCCACTTCGACCCAAGCCTCGGAATCTGAATATGCAAATCCAAGGGATCAAGACATATAACAATGAACAATATATATGGCCAAATGGCTAGGATACATGAATAAAGAAAACTGGAACGGTCTAATGAATATAAACCAACAGGTAAGAAAAGCATACATAACTGAAGTCAGAAAGGAATGAATGCATAGCTCTAGTCTATTATTATTATTACTTGCTTTACTGTGATATCTAGCTATGTGACCCAGCGTCCCAGCGCACATAGATCCATATCCTAGTAATACAAGGTTGTTATTGGAAACAGCGGGGTTATCGACGAACTATGTTTACAGTGGACCCCGTACATGCCCGGGATAACGGTCCAGGATTGTTCCGTTGCTTGGTGACGGAAGCCAGCCGCTAGGCTATTCAGGAGGGTCTTATGTATGCCCTTAGTCATGACTGATTCAGGAATAGGGAGCAAGCACTCCCCTCGGTCCCCTGGTGTACCGCAGGTTAGACCGGAATATGATTGTACAATATACCTACTACCACTGTAAACACGAACACGTATCGATATCCGCATATTTCCCCCGACCCATATGTAAGTTGGTGCTTCTTATGTAAAAGTCAAGTGTATCATGCTTAGTTTTAAGAGATGGCATGATAAGTGGTGATATTACTATTTAACATGTCATGAAACGAGTATATGCAATAATAAGTCATGAGATAACAAGTGATACATCCATCCAGTAATAGGTCATGTAGAGCCAGTATTGAAGCATGAACAAGCAAGATATAATACACATGTAACAAGTATAAGAACCAAATTCAGAACAGGAATTAACTATGACACACAGTCAGAATTAGTCGACTAGGGGTAAGGGTTAGTCGACTAATAGGGGTCTCCAGTCGACTAACAGATATTTAAGTCGACTAAGTCTGTTGATACAGAAAGTTGGATTTCTGGTCCAGGGAGGATTAGTCGACTAGGAGGATTCAGGAGTCGACTAATAGGGATTTCCAGAGAGTTGAGATTTATGTCCAGAAAAGATTAGTCGACTGATATTTGGGGTAAGTCGACTAATACTGTGTTTTCCAGAAAAGCTAAGTTTCAGCTAAGTGTTCTAGTCGACTAGCTCCTAGGGTAAGTCGACTAGTCGTGGGAAAAACAGTGACAGAACGGATTTTCTGGAAATTGTGTTTGATGGTTCAATTCATGATTTTTGGTGACCTAGGTGTACAAGAGGTGTAGATACAAGTGTTCTAGGGCTAATTCAAGTCTTGGTGAGTGAAATACTCACTTGGAACCGTTTGATTCGAGTTAGCGAGCTCGAAAAGGTTGTTGACGACGAGTAGCTCCCAAACGATCCTTGGCGACGGAGAGAGCCACGATCCAAATTCCAAGGAAGAGGCTTGAGCTGGAGATGAAGAGTTTGGAGAGCTCTTGGAGCTAGGGTTCAGTTGAGGAAGAAGAGGGTTGGTGAGAGTTCTTCTCTCTAGTGTTGAAATGAGGAAGAAAAGGATTAAAGTGTAAAGGGAAATGTATTTATAGGATTGGGGATTTTGTAAAGGGGTTGGAATTTAGATGGATGAGAGGGGCTTTCTTGCAAAAAGGAAGGGGTGAGGTGTCCCTCACCTGGCCACTTGGCCGGCTGTGGGAGGGAGAGAGAATGAGTGGGGTTAGGTGGGAAGGTGAGTGGGAAATGAGGTGGAAATTGTGGAATTTTGCAATTATTGAAAAAATGTCCGAAATTCAAGTATCTCGGAATGACCTGAAAATTTTACCAAAAATCAAGAATAATATTTGAAGGCTCATGGTGCAATTCGTTCGAGGAAATAATTTATAGTTTTAAAATTAAAAATCCCGGAATCAGTTATCTACCGACTCCGTTGGAATTTTCATAAATTTATAAAATTCTCAGAAAAAGTATTTAAGTAGGGAATATGATTCTAAGAAATAATGTCTAAAGGATCTTCTAGAAATTCCTAACTGTTTACAAGATAAAAATCTGAGAATCGATCAGCGGCACTGGTCGACACCGGTTTTGAAAATATTAAATTAATTTCAGAAAAATTCCGGAAAATCATATAAATCCAAAGTATAGGAAAATGACATTTGGGACTGAAATCGGTCGAATACAGGAAGTAATTCGGAAAATGCGATAGGAAAACTGAATACGCAACTAAGTACGTATTCCGGGAACGGGGTATTACAATCTACCCACCTTACAAAAATTTCGTCCTCGAAATTTCGTAAAGTGAAAGGGAACAGATAAATAAGGACAAGAAGGAAGATAACGGTAGATAAGAATAAGGATAAGAACAAGAATCGGAATAAGAAGGAAGAGTCTTACCATCAAGTTGTGAAGAGATGAGGGTAACGCTCACGGATGACATCTTCTCGCTCCCACGTGGCCTCTCCTGGTGCATGCCTGTTCCAAGACACCAACACTAATGGTATAGCCTTGTTCTTCAATGTCTTGACACTTTTATCCACAATGGCCATCGGCTGCTCTTGATATGATAAATCCGGTTGTAGTTCCAGTTCGGAGTGATCCAGGATATGGCTATCATCTTTCACATACTTCCTCAACTGTGACACGTGGAAAACATTGTGAACTCCGTCCAAAGATGGCGGTAATGCCAATCTATAAGACACATCTCCCACTCGATCCAAAATCTCAAATGGGCCGATATATCTTGGACTAAGCTTTCCACGAGTACCGAACCGGATAACTCCCTTGGTAGGTGATATCTTCAGGAATACATGATCTCCTGTCTGGAACTCCAATGGCCTTCTCTGTGTGTCAGCCCAACTCTTCTGCCGACTCTGCGCTGCCCTGAGGTGATCTCTGATAATCCTGACCTTGTCTGTTGTCTGAATCAGAATCTCTGGCCCCAAAAGTCTTCTCTCACCGACTTCATCCCAACAAATCGGAGACCTACACTTCCTCCCATACAATGCTTCAAATGGTGCCATCTTGATACTTGCTTGATACTGTTATTATAAGAAAACTCCGCCAAGTGAAGATGGTCTTCCCATGATCCCTGGAATTCAATCATGCAGGCCCTCAACATATCCTCAAGAATCTGGATAGTCCTCTCAGATTGTCCGTCTGTCTGAGGATGATATGATGTACTGAATTTCAGACGAGTCCCTAGACTTTCTTGGAGACTCTCCCAGAAATGGGATCTGAATCTGGTGTCTCGGTCTGAAACAATACTGACAGGAACTCCATGTAGACGAACTATCTCCTTCAAGTACTTGTCTGCCAAGACCTCTGTTGACTGTCCCACCCTGAATGGTATAAAGTGAGCTGACTTGGTGAGACGGTCAATGATTATCCACACAGCATTATTACCTTTAGGACTTCGAGGCAATGCCGTAACAAAATCCATGGTAATGTGCTCCCACTTCCACTCGGGAATCGGTAAAGGTTGCAGAAGTCCCGCCGTCCTCTGATGCTCAATCTTTATCTGTTGGCACACCAGGCACTTGGCAACAAACTGGGCTATCTCCCTCTTCATAGCATTCCACCAAAACTGCTTCTTCAAGTCCTGATACATCTTGTTTCCCCCTGGGTGTATGGAATATGCTGAACTGTGAGCCTCTGCCAAAATCTTCTGCCGAACCTCTCCTTGGGGAACACAAAGTCTGCTACCAAAATATAAGGCACCATCCGGATGAATACTGATATCAGTCCTCAATCCAGCCTCTACCTGAGCTCGGAACTGCTGTAATCTGGGATCTTCCTTCTGAGCTTCCTTGATCTCATCTATTAATGTTGACTGAATCTGCAAAGCCATGAGCTGTCCTGCCTCCTCAGCTCCTCGAACCAACATCAAGTCCAATCTGATAATGTCCTGAATCAACTCCTTCTGCTGAGTGATTTGGACAAGCACTCTATTCTCTGGCATCCTGCTCAGCGCATCCGGAACCGTATTGACCTTGCCTGGATGGTATTGCAAGTCAATATCATAGTCCGCCATCAGCTCCAGCCACCGCCTCTGCCTCATGTTCAACTCCTTCTGTGAGAAAATATACTTGAGGCTCTTATGATCCGTGTATATCAACACTTTATCTCCCAGAAGATAATGCCTCCAGATCTTCAATGCAAATATCACAGCTGCTAGCTCCAAGTCATGAGTTGGGTAATTACGCTCATGAGTCTTCAGTTGCCTTGATGCATATGCTATAACATGACCATGTTGCATAAGCACACACCCCAGGCCTTTACCTGATGCATCACTGTAGATGACCATCCCTCCTCTACCTGAGGGAGTCCTCAAGATTGGAGCTGAAATGAGCCTCTGCTTCAATTGCTCAAATGCTGCAGTACACTCCTCTGTCCATATATACTTCTCTCCTTTCCGGGTGAGCTTGGTCAACGGAGCTGCAATCCTAGAGAAATCCTGGACAAAGCGCCTGTAATATCCGGCTAGCCCAAGAAAACTCTTAATCTCAGTCACTGTCCTCGGAATCTGCCAATCCCTCACTGCCTGGACTTTGCTGGGGTCAACTGAAATCCCTTCTGCTGAAACTATGTGTCCAAGGAAAGCTATGCTGTCCAACCAGAAATCACACTTGCTCCTCTTAGCATGAAGCTGCTCCTGCTGGAGAGTCTGCAACACAATCCTCAAGTGTCCTGCATGCTCCTTGTTGTTCTTGGAATAGATCAAGATGTCATCTATGAAGACAACAACGAACTGATCCAGGTAGGGCGAGAACACTCGGTTCATCAAATCCATGAAAACTGCAGGGGCATTGGTGACTCCGAAAGGCATAACTAGAAATTCATAGTGGCCATAACGGGTCCTGAATGCCGTCTTCGGGATATCCTCTGTCTTCATCCTTAGCTGATGGTACCCCGACTGCAAATCCAACTTAGAGAATACCCGGGCTCCATGAAGCTGATCAAACAAATCATCAATCCTTGGCAAGGGATACTTGTTCTTGATGGTAACCTTGTTCAATTGCCTGTAATCAATACAAAGTCTCTTACCACCATCCTTCTTGTTCGCCAATAGCACTGGAGCTCCCCATGGTGAAGCACTTGGCCGAATCAATCCCTTATCAGAGTACTCCTGCAGCTGCTTCTTCAGAATCTCTAGCTCCGTCGGTGCCATCCTGTACGGAGCCTTAGATATAGGAGCTGTCCCAGGCACAGTATCAATTGAGAACTCGATCACCCTTTTTGGTGGCAGTCCTGAGATCTCAGCAAACACTCCTGGAAATTCATCCCACACCGGTACTCCTTTCTGAACCTCTGAAGTAGTCAACCGAGTCTTTCTCTTGGTAGACTTCACCTCACCACAAAATTGAAATTCCGGTTGACGGGGAATCCTGAAAATAATCTTCTTCTCCCTACAGTCAATAACTGCATGGTACTGACTGAGCCAGGTCATGCCTAAGATTACGTCGTACCCTTTAGTGTCTAGCACGAGCATATCTATGGCCAAGGTCTTATCACAAAGTTCCACTGGACAATCAGCACAAACCCTAGAAGACATGACTACTCCATTCCCGGTACTAATCTCCCATTTGTGGTCTAACACTTTAACAGGTATAGAATGCAATGCCACAAAATGATCTGAGATAAAACAATGCGAAGCACCGGAATCGAAGAGGGCTAAAACAGGTTGAGAATGCACTCTGATATTACCTGTTATCACCTCCTCAGAAGTCTCAGCTTCCACTTCCGTCAAGTTGTAGGCTTGACCTCTTCCACGCCCTGCTGCTGTCCTAGCTCCCCTCTGGACTGGGCGAACAACATGCTGTGGAGGAAGGGGAAGAGCTCTCCTCATCACTGGTCCCTGATTCCTCTGCCCAAGTGGCCCTGGAAGTGCTCTCTGTCCATTGGGTCCTGGAAGTGCTGGCAAAGCTTGACCGGCTATCCCCATCCTTCTGTGCGGACAGGCTTCTATAGAATGATCCCTGGATCCACACACCAAACACAATCCATTTGCCCTACGGCAATTCTGACGAATGTGGCCCGGTTTCTGACAATAACTGCAGAAGGTCGATGGTTGGCCCGCCTGGTAAGGAGCTGGTCTGAATTGCTGTCTCATCTGCACCTTCGCTGCTCTGAAAGGGCCTCCTCTCCCTATTGGTGGAAACGGCCTCTTCATGGCCTGGTTCCTCATCTGATCCTCTCGCTTCTTCTCCAACCCACGCTCCACTTCCCGAGCTATGGTAAGAACCCCTGAATAAGTCTTCAGCTGTTGGGGCATTAAGAACATCTGAATGTCCATCTGCAAGCCCTGCTGGAACCTACTTGCCCGCTTCTCCTCGTCCGTTACCATGTACGGGGCAAAGCGGCTCAGTCTGAGAAATTCCGCGGCATACTCGTCCACGGACCTACTCCCTTGCTGTAGCCTGATGAATTGTTCTTCCATGTCCTTCTGAGCAGTGGCAGGGAAGAACCTGTTATAAAAGCTCTTGGAGAACGTGTCCCAGGTGACAGGTTTCTCCAATCTGGCCTCTTCTGCTAGCCACCAAGTTCTGGCTATGTCCTTCAGCTGAATCTTGGCGACCTCCACTTGATTCTCCTTCGGTACTCTGGCCGCATTCAACAAGTCTGCGGTATCCGTCAGCCATTGCTCAGCATCCAAGGGCTTCTCTTCTCCCGAGAAGATGGCTGGTTGCAGCCTCCTGAAGTCCGATACATTTCCCGGCCTCTGCTCCTTCGGTGCTGCCAATTCTTGCCTGAGGAGTTCAGTCTGCTGCTGCTGGTTCTCCATCATAGTCTGAATGACTCTCAGAATATCCACATGGTCTCCAGTGGGTCCATTAGAGGCTTGCCCAGAGTTGTTACGGCCCGTCCTTCTCTCCATACCGATTGGTGAAAGATAACTGGAATTGGAAAAATGGAAGGAATTTAGGACACAAGGGATGGAATCAAGGAGGAATCAAGAAGGACTAGATAACTTGTACATTGTAGTTGGCACCAGCAAATCATTAATTTGCTGCTTGATTGTACTTTAGGTGTGAGAGCCTAGGCTCTGATACCAACCTGTAACGCCCCGATTCCACAGATACGGGGACGTCACTGCGACGTATACACGTAGGTCATAACTTGTCCCCACGTATATACGCTAAGCATAAAAGTACAACAAGAAACAGAGTACACGACAAAGCGTGGTATCCATACATATGCCAACACAAGAAGTACACATACGAAGTTATCACAGGGTATTATAAAGTATTACACATGACGTGTGCATTACATCATAACCAAGTCCAAAAGAATATATACAATATGTATACAAAAAAGCTCACGAGTAGGATGGAGATCCCGTGAGACAAAGGAGAGAGTCTGGCACGAGGACCGGAGCTAATCTGCCTGCTCACTAAAGAAAGCCTGATCTTCGGTGGATGGCTCCACTTCGACCCAAGCCTCGGAATCTGAATATGCAAATCCAAGGGATCAAGACATATAACAATGAACAATATATATGGCCAAATGGCTAGGATACATGAATAAAGAAAACTGGAACGGTCTAATGAATATAAACCAACAGGTAAGGAAAGCATACATAACTGAAGTCAGAAAGGAATGAATGCATAGCTCTAGTCTATTATTATTATTACTTGCTTTACTGTGATATCTAGCTATGTGACCCAGCGTCCCAGCGCACATAGATCCATATCCTAGTAATACAAGGTTGTTATTGGAAACAGCGGGGTTATCGACGAACTATGTTTACAGTGGACCCCGTACATGCCCGGGATAACGGTCCAGGATTGTTCCGTTGCTTGGTGACGGAAGCCAGCCGCTAGGCTATTCAGGAGGGTCTTATGTATGCCCTTAGTCATGACTGATTCAGGAATAGGGAGCAAGCACTCCCCTCGGTCCCCTGGTGTACCGCAGGTTAGACCGGAATATGATTGTATAATATACCTACTACCACTGTAAACACGAACACGTATCGATATCCGCATATTTCCCCCGACCCATATGTAAGTTGGTGCTTCTTATGTAAAAGTCAAGTGTATCATGCTTAGTTTTAAGAGATGGCATGATAAGTGGTGATATTACTATTTAACATGTCATGAAACGAGTATATGCAATAATAAGTCATGAGATAACAAGTGATACATCCATCCAGTAATAGGTCATGTAGAGCCAGTATTGAAGCATGAACAAGCAAGATATAATACACATGTAACAAGTATAAGAACCAAATTCAGAACAGGAATTAACTATGACACACAGTCAGAATTAGTCGACTAGGGGTAAGGGTTAGTCGACTAATAGGGGTCTCCAGTCGACTAACAGATATTTAAGTCGACTAAGTCTGTTGATACAGAAAGTTGGATTTCTGGTCCAGGGAGGATTAGTCGACTAGGAGGATTCAGGAGTCGACTAATAGGGATTTCCAGAGAGTTGAGATTTATGTCCAGAAAAGATTAGTCGACTGATATTTGGGGTAAGTCGACTAATACTGTGTTTTCCAGAAAAGCTAAGTTTCAGCTAAGTGTTCTAGTCGACTAGCTCCTAGGGTAAGTCGACTAGTCGTGGGAAAAATAGTGACAGAACGGATTTTCTGGAAATTGTGTTTGATGGTTCAATTCATGGTTTTTGGTGACCTAGGTGTACAAGAGGTGTAGATACAAGTGTTCTAGGGCTAATTCAAGTCTTGGTGAGTGAAATACTCACTTGGAACCGTTTGATTCGAGTTAGCGAGCTCGAAAAGGTTGTTGACGACGAGTAGCTCCCAAACGATCCTTGGCGACGGAGAGAGCCACGATCCAAATTCCAAGGAAGAGGCTTGAGCTGGAGATGAAGAGTTTGGAGAGCTCTTGGAGCTAGGGTTCAGTTGAGGAAGAAGAGGGTTGGTGAGAGTTCTTCTCTCTAGTGTTGAAATGAGGAAGAAAAGGATTAAAGTGTAAAGGGAAATGTATTTATAGGATTGGGGATTTTGTAAAGGGGTTGGAATTTAGATGGATGAGAGGGGCTTTCTTGCAAAAAGGAAGGGGTGAGGTGTCCCTCACCTGGCCACTTGGCCGGCTGTGGGAGGGAGAGAGAATGAGTGGGGTTAGGTGGGAAGGTGAGTGGGAAATGAGGTGGAAATTGTGGAATTTTGCAATTATTGAAAAAATGTCCGAAATTCAAGTATCTCGGAATGACCTGAAAATTTTACCAAAAATCAAGAATAATATTTGAAGGCTCATGGTGCAATTCGTTCGAGGAAATAATTTATAGTTTTAAAATTAAAAATCCCGGAATCAGTTATCTACCGACTCCGTTGGAATTTTCATAAATTTATAAAATTCTCAGAAAAAGTATTTAAGTAGGGAATATGATTCTAAGAAATAATGTCTAAAGGATCTTCTAGAAATTCCTAACTGTTTACAAGATAAAAATCTGAGAATCGATCAGCGGCACTGGTCGACACCGGTTTTGAAAATATTAAATTAATTTCAGAAAAATTCCGGAAAATCATATAAAATCCAAAGTATAGGAAAATGACATTTGGGACTGAAATCGGTCGAATACAGGAAGTAATTCGGAAAAATGCGATAGGAAAACTGAATACGCAACTAAGTACGTATTCCGGGAACGGGGTATTACACTTTTTTTCTATTTATGAATTATTTGGCATGTTAAACAAAAATCTTTAGCAATATGTATACTCAATAACAAAAAGAAAATTTGTTAGGGTCAAAATTGTTGTAATTATTATTAGGTTTTAAAGAAAAAAATTAATATAAAAATTTATGAGGTATGCTTGGAATACTATTCAAAATGATATTATGTGATCCTAAGTTGTTATTGCCCACTTCTTAAAGATTTAAATTTTATACTTTTTCGGCACAAAAATTAAAATATTTTTTTAGTATTTTCTTTTAGAATAGTAAATAAGCTCAAAATGCCCGAGGCTCGGCTCAAGCTCATTGAAAGTTCGCTCGAGCTTGTTTGATAACTTAAACGAACCAAGCTTGAACAAAACTTTAAACTCGGATAAATAATTGAACAAACACGAACAACATAAAGCTCAACTTATTCTGCTCGATTAGCAGTGGTAAGGAGAAGTATCACTCTATCTATAATATGTAAGTAATCCTAGAAACGAATTTAAAAGAGATATATTTCCTCAATTTCCTTTCTCACGTTGAATTTTTATATAATTTTATTGAAATCTTTGTTAAATTCAGATTTTAATCATAAAAAAACTAATTAAATATATCCATAATTAATTGATTTACTCAATCCATTCTCCGATATTTAGTTATATCTTTTAACTCCTGATAATCAACTCACTTTTAGATTATTAAAAAAAATTGAGAAATTTGAAAGTTACAAATTTTACCTCACAAAAATTATTTAAATTGTATGCAAAAAACTTAGTAAAAATTGATACATATCTCATCAAAATAGGCATAGAAATTCATCAAGTGAGAATTTCAAGTGCTTTAATAGACAGTCAAAAAGTTTCTGCAATAGATAGTTTAAATATTAAAAAAAGTACTCAAATAAGTAGAAATTCATGAAAATAAAATTCAAGAAACCTGTCAAATAAAACTCTCAATTTAATGATTTTTTAAAAAGTCAATTATAAATTCATGTCTCGTCGGAATAAGGTTTAAAAAGAAAATAAAAAACTGTAATTTCTTACCTTTGGCAATATGTCCATAACATTATTTTTTTTTTATTTGCATGGCCCTTTTTCAAAACCCACATACTTACATAATAAGTGGCCATCTCATGGTCGACTTGACTTTAAAACTCGAAAGTAGTCTAAAAATTAAATAATAACAACAATGATTTGAAACCTGTTATAATAAAAGAACAAATTGCTTGAGAAATTTCTTTTATGATTTTTACGTATTATTTTTTGGTCTCTGGGGCTGTTTGTTTGCTCGGAAAGGATTCGAAGTCCCCGAATTGACTCCTCTTTGGGCTCTTTTGATTTTTTTTGTTTTACATTGAAAAGGAATTTGCGAGACGATGAAGAGATTTCGATAAATTCTACGTGGATCCTACATAACACATGTCACATGCGAGATTACTTCAGGAATTGTATCCGGAGCAAAATAGGTTGGAAGAGGCATAAAAGATGGAGATTGGGTCCTAACATATATTTTAAATAGAATTTTTTTTTAAAATTTCTAAGAGACACGTTCGTGTTGAAAACAAACAAATAAAGTTATAAAAGTACTCAAGTCTCTTATTATTTTTTTTTTTTTGGGTGTAAACAGACAACTGAATTAATCTATAAAGTATCCAAATAGCCTTGAAGTACTTCAGGTTCTGGAAGAGGCTTAGGATACTTCGAATTCATTCTGGCAAAGAATCGGCCTTTCAATTAATTATAAATGAAAAGTCATCAAGTCATTATATTTGTAACTTATTAACTAATTTTGATGTCCAGATTGTGATGAACAATTAATACTGATTGTTCACTTAACAATAATTACACAAGCTGTACAAGTTGAAAATTCTCACACTGTTTCTGTTTTTAAGTTTTGTTTTGTTTTTTTTTCTTTTCTTTTTTTTTTGAACGGGGCGAGCATGAAGGCAGCTCCAAATGTTTCGCTTGTACGATGGCTCAAACTCGTGACCTACTGTGAGAAACAGTGCTCAACAACTCAAATAAGAACACTTGGCCACTTACGAGGTCATAAAAACTATCACTATTTATTATTGAATTTTTGGACCCATGTTGTCTCCTCATTTAAAATAATCAAATAATAAGCTTTACATCATTTCTAATGCATGCACACTGATTTTCTTTCATTGTTTTTCAACTCTCAACTGGCTATTACTTGTGGATTGTACAGGAGGGATCACGCAGTCCACGATGCAAATAAGATATTATTATTATATTTATGTTCTAATTTAACCCGACCACTTGATATTTTAATTATTTTTTTTCTTCAGTCTTTCATACCTTGGCAGCTCATTTTGAGGCTTACACCTCAGCAGAACTCATCCGAATTATAACACATAGGTATCATAATTTGAACATACATAACACATAGGTACCATAATTTGAACATACGGGAGTGATCAAATATCATACGTTTTGAGATCAATCATATACATAAGCACCCACTACCCTCCTTAGACTACTCATATTAAACCGCACATTTGCATACATTTAATCATACCTAACACACAAGTCATTTCAATTATTACAATCAACCCTACTCTTAGATCAATTGTTCTAAATCTAATCCACACGCCTAACCAGAACTTTGATGCTAACTGTAACAGCCAGTATAATAATTCTCGATCCATATAAAATTATCTGAATTTTTACTAAATTTTGACAGCATCTATTCTATATTACTCCAGTGCTCTGAAAATACACTTATACAATTTCAGTCACAAAACGGCCTACTTAAAACGTCCTTGAGATCACAGTCTTAACTAATAACAATCATAATGTAAATAAGCTCGAGAGCACTCCTCTCAGCATTCTCAATCCAACACAATAACCATCTCCAACACCAACTAAAATAACACCTACAACACATCTCCATATATATAGAAAGATCAAACTATCTAACTCATAAGTCTAACACATATACATAGCATATATATCACAATTAATGTTTCTATACACAAGTATGAAACTATTCAGAGGTGACAAATATAAGTAAATTTTACAAGATGAGAGTCTTCAAGCAATTTTGAAAGAAACACCCACGAAGCTTTACGCCCGGCATTTGCCATTATTGTGACCTAAAATTATTATTAATATAAAGGGTGAACTTGACAGCTTAATGAGTAAAGTTATGTACGAAATCTAAGAAGTTGTATACAAATAACAATATGAAGCATGATTGTATACTGGGTAACAAATATGAATATAGATTGGATAAGATAAATAGAAGCTCGATAATACAATAAAAATAAAGCAAGCAAAAGATGTATTCCAGTGATTCTATTCATCAATCGGGAAAGTCGAATTTACTTAACTATTTTATTTATTTTATTAGTTTTTTGTAATAATATCTCGTATATCACTGGATGTACAGATTCATCTCAATACTTTGCAAATAGAATCTCACAACATATCAAGCAATCGTTCCAGCTTCTATCTTACTGAACTCATGATAGAGTACTTCCATATCAGTACATCTATACACATGTTTCATATGAATACAACACATGTAACATGCATACATGTATGCACATTTTCTTTCATTTTCCTCCCTCACCTCTTCCTCATACGCACACACGGTCTTCCATATCTGGTGTCATCCTCTGTAAAACATGCACAACAATTTGTGCGTGCATGCCACATATATTCAAACATACATACTCCATACTCTCCCGCCATAGCCCTTTCCATAAACACACACATACACACGTGTGTTTGTCTGTGTTCAAATACACATATATAATACATATGAGAACACACACACACTCCCGATTTTTTCTATCCGCCAACCTTCCTCCATGATATGCAATTCACACATGTATATAGCAACATATCGTTTATCAATATAACACATCAACTAGCACATTACTACTAATAATTAATCAAGTTCACATTTTATGATTTATCGAATTTGTTTTCATACCACACCTGTATTATATATATATATATAATATATATATATATATATATATACACACACACACACACACACACACACATATAGAGAGAGAGATGTACGGCGCGTGGCTGAATCTCAGACACAAATCTTAGGCGCAGCGCTAGTATGATCGCAATTTTTTATGAGGACTGGGATCATGTCACAGTATTTTTTTGTGAAGATTGCTACCATGATCGCAGTGCTTTTATGAGGATTGCTACTGTCACGCCCCGTTTCCCAAAATACAGAGTACGAGAACGTGACAATGGCTAGCAGATACTCATGAAGAGTGAAATCTCTTCCATGAGTACCTTAGTCTATCAACAATGGGTAGAATAGCACACATATATGCATATACAACCAAGAGTAGGGATAAAATCATATATATGAAATACTGAAATATGAACAATATCACCCTTTATATCTGAATAAGACAAGTCAGAAAAAGAAGCTGAACTCACCGAAAAATAACTGAACCAGAATATGTTCTACGATCAGCTCTCTATACCGGCTTTATGAATCTAGATACTGAAAAATAATATGTTGGCCCGGAGGCCTTCATCTCTAGTTTTGATGATGATTAACTCATGTAGTTATGTTTACTAATAATCTTGTGATTTTAGTTTCAGATCATTAAACAATATATTAGTTGGTGATTGCTTCAAAAAGAGGAGTTTGGAAGCCTTCACTTGGTGATTCCCGTGCCCGAGCATCAAGATCATACCTTTGCACTCGGTGGATCACGTTTGGGATCGAGTCGGCTTGAAGATGGAAGATCATCAAGAAGACTTAGGTATCCTAGTGTTTAGTGTGTTTAGATCCATTTATAAAGCTTAGTATAGTTGATATGCTCAAGTGCACAACACACACGTTTTATGGTTTTTCGGTTTTTAGTTTAACCGATATTTGTTTTCATGAATAGATTGATCAAAACAAGTTTAAATGGTTTATATGTATAGTAGATGTATTCTTTCTATACATGCATGCTTAAACTTCTTAGACAAACTTATTTTGACTTTCCTATTCATGTGTTGAAAATCAAGTTTAATAAAATACATGTTTTGATTTTTGATAAAAATGATAAGACACAAAAATAGTCTAACTTGCTTGATATTTGAGTTGAAATGTTTATCATAAGTTTATATATCAATGCAAAATGATAAAACTATTTTTGGGTATTTTTACAAGACTTAAAAGATTTTTTAACTGTTTTTTTGACCCAGAACTGTGCTGACAGGCCATGCCGGTCGACCGGGCGGTCGACCGACGTGCACAGACCTGTGCACGTCTGCTGGCACAGTGGGCCGGTCGGTCGGTCGGTCAGCCGACCGGATCAGAGAGCCTTGCTCTCTGTATCTGGGCGGTCGACCGAGCGGTCGACCGGAGCAGAGAAGTCTGCTCTCTGTATCTGGGCGGTCGGCCGTGCGGTCGACCGGATTGCCCAACGGCCATATTTATGACCGTTGGCGGTCGACCGGCCGGTCCGGTCGACCGCCAGCCTGTCAGGCTGCCAGATCAGCCTAACGGCTAGTTTTCTGTTTGGCCTATATAAACCCCATTTCTTTGGGATTTTGGCTAAGTTTTTATGAGCTAAAATTTCTCTCTATTCTTGGTGTTTAAAAGAAGTTTTCAAAAGAGTTTTGTACCAAAAAGGATTCATCTTATTTGTTTTAGGTTTTTGAAAAATCAAAGGAAATAGAATTTTGGGAGATTTGTGTTTGTTCTTCATTTTCATTATCTTCAAGAGTTTTTCCAAGATTATTTCTTTGAGTTTTTGTTTTCCAAAACACCTAGTTTTTCCACACTTGAGCTATCACCTATCCTATTCTATTAGGATCATTTGTTTGTGGGAAAAAGGAGAGGTTTGTGGTTGAGATATACCACTTGTTGTAAAAATCCTCATTTGTTGGTTGCTCCCTCTTTGGTAGAGGTTGAGGTTGTGTTTGCTCCCTCTATTGTGAGGTGGAGATTGTTTGTTGGCTACGGGCCTTATCCCTCTTCGGTAGAGGTGAATTGTGGTTGTATTGCCTCGGTAGCATTATTGGTTGAGAGAGGAGTTCGGTACTCCTTTAGTGGATTAGAAATCCTTCTCGGTGAAGGCGGGGACGTAGAGCTAGGGGCTCGAATCTCGGAACATATCATTGTGTTTGCGTTTGATCCATTGCCTCTAAACCCTCTCTCTCTTTTATTTGTGCAAAGTATCATTCATTCATTCATATCTTATTGCTTGCATTTGTGCCTTGCATTATTTCATATTGATCATCCTTATATGCTTGGCTTGCTTGTGTGTGTGCCTCACTTTATACTTAACCACAAGAGCTTCATATAGCACCTCAACCCTTATCTAGGGGAATCAAGAGGAGTTAGTACAGAGCCCTTCACGGGGAATTCGGCTACACTTGTTGGTTGTATTAAGTGTGATTGTAAAATTGTTTTAAGCTTCCGCATTTAGCGCATTTAGTTTCTAGATTAGCACTTACACCTATTCACCCCCCTCTAGGTGTTTTTCAATTGGTATTAGAGCCTGCGCTCCTGATACTTTAGGCTTAACATCCTAGGAGTGAGATCTTGGTTTGCTAGTCTACATTTGCATTTGCTTGTTTGCACACATATAGTTTGGACCCATGGACTTCATGACCCCACCTATGTTTGACCCTTCCAACATTCTTGTTTGGAAGACTAGGATGTCCATTTACCTACAAACCCTAGGTTATAAGGTTCACCTTGCCATTACCAAGGAATCCTACCTTAGTGATAGCAAGCATATAGGGGCCAATGCACAAGCCCTAGAGGCTATTAGAAGCACGCTTAACAAAGAATATCTTATGCATGTTTCTTATCTTGATTCCGCCTTTACAGTGTGGAACAAGTTGACAACTACAACCACCACCTCCGAGCTTCAAATGCCAATCCAACAAGAGGAGGAATCTAGTGGAGAATCCGAACCACAACAATGCCATATGATCCAAGGGAATGACTCCCTTGAGGTACAATCGGAAAGTCAACTAGATAGTTTTGATTCTAGTTCTTCATGTGATGATTATGTTGATGCCCATGCTTTGAATGAAGAACTATCTATTGTTTGTGAAAAATTAATTGAAAAATATAAGGTTTTGAAAAGAAAAGTCTAGAAATTGAAAAAGAAAATAAAAGTTTGCATTCTAGACTTAATAATGTTTTGCAAGAGAAGGTTGAGGTCTATAATAAAAGGGATTCATTGAGATCTCAATTAGACCTTGCACTAAAAGAAAATAAATTTTTAAAATCTAAAAATGATTGCCATGTTATTTTAAAGAAAAATAAAAACTTGTCTTCAAAAATTGATTTTGTCTTAAAAGAGAATGTTGCTTTGAAAAATAAAATAATTTCTATTTACAATGATTTAAATGTTTGTTCAGAGAAAAATGAAGTTTTGAAAAATAAAATGGATTCACATGTTTGCCATGCTAGGGTAATTTCACATAGATCACCCCTTGCATGCTCCATTTCTTCTACTATTGAAAATGATATAAATTTGCTTAAGAAGAATATGGATTGTTTGGGCTCCACTTTGAGCCATTGTGTTTCTAGCCATACACGTTTGGAATCTTTGTTTCGAAAGAAACAAGTTCCATCTGTTATGCATGCACACCCTCCACGGCATACACATGCTCCTCACGGACACCATCACACTTTGTATACTCATGTGTACACTTGTACACATTGTGGACGTAAGGGCCACCTTGCTAAATTTTGCTTTGATAGATTACATGATGTAAATTTAGCAAGTAATTTTGTTTGGGTTAGAGAAGGTGTTAACCCCCATGGACCCAAAAAGTTGTGGGTACCAAAGACCACCCCTCTTATGTTTGATGTAGGTGTGGGCTCTCACATGACGTGAGAGTAGCCGTACCTTGGAGTGGATGCGTTCCGAGCCTCATGATGATTATTTGGATGCATCACTTTCAAGGGATGTTTGGTGGGAAGACCACCATGTTTTGGAGACTTGGAGAGTTGCCTTCTAGGTTTTGGTAATGATCTCTAGCTCCTAATTATTGTTTACATGCTTTTCATTCCATTGTTTATAGCATGTTTTGGATGTTTATAGATTATTGCGTTAATGCCATGTTTATTAGGCTTATGACTTACATGTATAGTATTTGAGACACCCATGCTTATATGGACCCATATTTAGTGTTCTCACCTTTGTTTAGCTATCATGTACATCATGAATCTAATAACATGTGAATTTACATAATAATCATGTTTCTGTTTATCATGATGATTTTTGTCTTGTTTTATGCTTCATGATTTGAATATATGTTTAAATGTTAGTTTTCATTAAGACTAGGATTTATACTTGTACATATAGTGGGCCACAAATAAATCTATATATGTTTGAGCTTGAATGCTTATTTGAACCCATTAGATGTGCTAGTATAGTCTAGTTTTGATGATCCATGCATTTTAAACTTGTATTCTCATTTTTGGATTTGTTTTTGTGTATATGTTTAACTTCATGTATATGTCTATTTTATCTAAACTATTGTTTATACATATACATCCTTTTGAGCCACGTGCCTTCATGCATATATCTTTGTGGACTCGTTGTGTTTGGAAATATATGTATACCTTAGTTTGTATAAGACATACATATACCTTGAAGATTAAATAGTTTGATGATTTTCATGTTTTCATGTTTCAAGGAATTATTTGAGCTTAATTGTATATTTTCATAATCATGTTCTTCACATTGTATTTGTACACTCACATTTCTTGTTTACTCATGTGTTTGTTTTCATGAGTCATATTTATGCTTAATTGATTATGAGTGTTGACTATTTTGTGAATTTCATATTTTCATGAAAATAATTTTATTTTATTCCTTACTTGAAGGATTTCGTACTAGTTTACAAATTTTTCATATAACTAGTTACGGTATTCTTCATATGGTAGAGTTTTCAAACACACTTTATTTTTCAAATCTATTTTTTTTGAAAACCCCTACCATCCACGGGCGGATGGATGGGCGATCATGCTCATGTATGCCTTATATTGTAAATCATTTTAAACTTGAACATGATTGGGAGGATAGTTATATGATGTATATACTTGATCATTATTGTTGTTTCAATTGGTATCATTGAAATTCTTTCAATTGGTATCAATTTTGATCTTTCTTGTATACTCATATATGTTTGTATGTATGTATGTTTTTCAATTCCTATAGTATCAATTTCGATTGGTATTAAACTTTTCATACATATATATGTTTTATTTGTGCTTATTATATCCCTATATCTTTAAGCACAAAATTTTGTTTATGCTAAAGCTTGAGTTTTAACTTTGTTTCAATTGATTCAATTTTCAATTGGTTTCTTAAACAAGCTTATGCATGTGTTTTGTTGGTATTTCATAAAGGGGGAGAAAATTCGATTTTCATATTTCAATTGTCATTTGCATTTTCACTCCCTTGCTTTATGATAAAAAATAAAAAAAAATTTGATATCATATGTTTAAAAGAAAAATACTCTATTTTGATATCAAGATGTTTATTTGAATGTTTTTAAATTGGTATCTCAAAATTTTGTTTTAAAAGATAGATACAAAAGTTTTGATATGTATTGCCTATATGCAAGGAGAGCTTAACATCTCTTCTACATATAGATTCATGTTGAGTGTATCTTGTATTGAGGAGCTTGACATCTCTTCTTTATGTGATACACGTGTGTAGGGGGGCTTCACATCTCCTCTTATGCATTGCATAGTGTACGTTATGTGAATTAGGGCTTGTCATCCCTCCTTCATGTAATGTATCTATGTAGGGAAGTTTCACATCTTCCTCTTCATGAATGTATATAGCATATATCATTTATTTATTGATCTATGTTTGCTTTCAATTGGTATCAAGATGCTACTTTGACATATTTTTAATTGGTACCTTAATTGATTGTCACCCTATTTGGTTTTTGATTTTGTTTTAGACAAAAAGGGGGAGAACATTGTTTTTATTAATCCCTTTGTTGATTCATTGTTTCGAACAAAAAGGGGGAGAAAAATTTATTGATTTGGTTTTTCCTTTACCCCTTTATTGATGATTGTTTCCTTGTATTAAAAAGGGGAGAAAATTTTGTTTTGTTTTGATTTTTACCCCTTTGTTGATGATTGACAAAAAGGGGGAGAAAGATTTTTGAGTTTTATATATGCATATTTATGTTTTGCATATATTAAGTTTAATTTAGTTTAATTTTAATTGGTATCTAGAGCATGTTTTGTTTTTGAACATTTCATTGGTATCTAGAGCCTTTTACTGTTTATGCATGATTATGCATTGTCCTTCATTGCATATTCATTATGTTTATTTGTTTATGCATGAGTTAAGGGGGAGCTTCTTTGAAGCTTAACTTTAATCCATGCATATATAACTCCATGAGTTTTGTCATCATCAAAAATGGGGAGATTGTTGGCCCGGAGGCCTTCCTCTCTAGTTTTGATGATGATTAACTCATGTAGTTATGTTTACTAATAATCTTGTGATTTTAGTTTCAGATCATTAAACAAGATATTAGTTGGTGATTGCTTCAAAAAGAGGAGTTTGGAAGCCTTCACTTGGTGATTCCCGTGCCCGAGCATCAAGATCATACCTTTGCACTCGGTGGATCACGTTTGGGATCGAGTCGGCTTGAAAATGGAAGATCATCAAGAAGACTTAGGTATCCTAGTGTTTAGTGTGTTTAGATCCATTTGTAAAGCTTAGTATAGTTGATATGCTCAAGTGCACAACACACACGTTTTATGGTTTTTCGGTTTTTAGTTTAACCGATATTTGTTTTCATGAATAGATTGATCAAAATAAGTTTAAATGGTTTATATGTATAGTAGATGTATTCTTTCTATACATGCATGCTTAAACTTCTTAGACAAACTTATTTTGACTTTCCTATTCATGTGTTGAAAAATCAAGTTTGATAAAATACATGTTTTGGTTTTTGATAAAAATGATAAGACACAAAAATAGTCTAACTTGCTTGATATTTGAGTTGAAATGTTTATCATAAGTTTATATATCAATGCAAAATGATAAAACTATTTTTGGGTATTTTTACAAGACTTAAAAGATTTTTTAACTGTTTTTCTGACCCAGTTTCTGACCCAGAACTGTGCTGACAGGCCATGCCGGTCGACCGGGCGGTCGACCGACGTGCACAGACCTGTGCACGTCTGCTGGCACAGTGGGCCGGTGGGTCGGTCAGCCGACCGGATCAGAGAGCCTTGCTCTCTGTATCTGGGCGGTCGACCGAGCGGTCGATCGGAGCAGAGAAGTCTGCTCTCTGTATCTGGGCGGTCGGCCGTGCGGTCGACCGGATTGCCCAACGGTCATATTTATGACCGTTGGCGGTCGACCGGCCGGTCGACCGCCAGCCTGTCAGGCTGCCAGATCAGCCTAACGGCTAGTTTTCTGTTTGGCCTATATAAACCCCATTTCTTTGGGATTTTGGCTAAGTTTTTATGAGCTAAAATTTTTCTCTATTCTTGGTATTTAAAAGAAGTTTTCAAAAGAGTTTTGTGCCAAAAAGGATTCATCTTATTTGTTTTAGGATTTTAGAAAAATCAAAGGAAATAGAATTTTGGGAGATTTGTGTTTGTTCTTCATTTCCATTATCTTCAAGAGTTTTCCCAAGATTATTTCTTTGAGTTTTTATTTTTCAAAACACCTAGTTTTTCCACACTTGGTAGTATCATGTACTGAAAGTAATAACAATAACAGAAAAATCGAGATGATAAATCATGTACAAGGAAACCGTGCATACATGGTGTGACATGTATATAATGAACATAAGATGTCCTGGACGAGATACTGTTGTGTAGTATAATCACAAGATCATAAAAACACGAGATCACAAGATAAAATAACATGATAAGTTCAGAAATATCATGTAGTCAAGATAATGCATGTTACAGAAGTCTCAAGTGTCAGAATCATGAAACTATAAGTCATGTATTAGATCACTGAAGACAATGCAGGACATAATACAAGTGTATATGTCTAGTATATTTTATTACCCTAACTAATGCAACCATCCTTTGCCCCATCCCACAGGACAACTGCATATCAAACAAGTGATGTGTCTGTAGATCCTGATCTCAGGGAGAAACAGTTCACTGTACTCAAATATCATGTAACATGTAATAACAAGAGCGCGCATAAATAACAAAAACACATCTGGCAAGACCCTCGGAGGAGCCGCCCTTCCAAGCACACCTCCTTGGATTTTTCCTACTACAGTCTACCCAGTAATCCCGGCTTAGTTAATTTCATTAATCAATACAAGTACAAAATAATGTATGACTCAGTGTATATAATCTAAAATCGGTATCAAGAATATCAGCGACAGATAGTGAATACTAGATAAATGCAAAGTAGTATGGGTGATGTCAGTGTCATGTAATCCAAATGTCAAAGTAAATCGGTCATATTCGTATGTCCATAATCTAATAAAATATTCGCGAATTCCTCAATATTAAATCCTCAATAATTTCTGAAAATCCTAAATGATCAAGATAGTCATTACATCCAATTATCATTATTCAATTTTCCTCGAACGATCCACGTCACAATATTAATCGATAAATAATCTCATCCATCAATCAATATAGATTTATATGTCAGGATCTAACACATACAAGCAAAATCATGTCAATTTTAGTTGGATGCATGCATGTACAGTGATGAAGTGTAAAAACGATATGTGGAACACTATTTCTTGATCATGTGACAAAAATGATGATGATAAAGAATTAATGGAAATTGAATAATACCATGATCAACGGTACATTCGAAACAAAGCAGTGCGAACACACTAGTATTCGTGATCACATGACATTATTGATAATCAGAAACTCAATGACATAGAGAAATTAATAGATAACAGACAATATTAAATTTAACAGAAAAATCAAAGAGAAAAGATCTGTACACTTGCCTCTTGTAGCCGGAACCTGATTTCCCTTTATGACAACCGACACTGTATAGGATTCGCAGCCTAAATGTTGCGTAATTAGTTAGAGACTTGACATGTTTTTTATTCAGTGATAATGTGAATGATCATATAATTCAATTTTTAAATTTTAGCAGCCATTTAAAAATATACTTTCATGATAAAATACATGCGTAAACTAATAAATTAATGTATAATATTTACATATTACTGGATTATGAATTTTATATTATTTTGTGATATTTAGAAACTTATTGGCAATTTTTAAATAAACGATCATTAAATAATAATGGTAAAGAATATATATTTTCATGTCATTCTAAGTAATATTACATCCAAAATAATTTTACAGAGTTTCAAATTCAGTTTATGATTTCTGTGAATTGTTTGGAATTTTTTGAGTTTATTTCGATTTTTTCTGAATTAAAATAAATCTAAAAATTAATAAAAAAAACTTAACGGGTCTGTTTGCTACAGTAACGGGTCTGCTACAGTGTTGAGTCTGAGTCTGCTACAGTGTCAGGTCGGGTCTGCTACAGTAATGTTGCTACATAACATTTCTAAATACATATATTTTAAATCTGATTTTCTTTTCCCGTTTCTTTTTCCTTTCTTTTTCTTTATTTTTTCCTTTTTATTTGCGGCTGGTTCGGGCCTGTAAAACAGACCCGACCCCCGGGTCTGTAACAGGCCAGGCCAGTACTCTCGGCCTGGCCGAGAGCACAGCAGCACAGCACTGTGCACAGCACAGCGCACGTTTTCTTTTTTTTTTCCCCTTCAATTAATAATTCTTAAAAATCCTACAAAAATATGACAATTACAAGGCATGACATTAGGTGTTCTATAAAATTTTATTGTAATTTTAGTATAAGTTTTTAATGGTAAAATTAAAGTTAAAATTTAATGTGTACTACATGTTCGATGAAATGCCACAAAGAACTAAATTCTACGAAAATGCAAAATAAATTACTTGGAACGCTTCCCTTCACTTTGAATCTTCTTCTTCTCGTCCAGCACTTCAGAATTTTGGAAGAGAAAATACCTATGCTCACGTAAGGGATGTGCGCTAGCTTGGTCAGTCTCCGATGGAGATCATCAGAGAAGACGGAGGTCACGAAAGTGGAGGTCGATGACGGCGAGCTCGGGGGATCTTCCAGACGACGCCGGTGGCTCGACGGAAGCCATGGAGGCTCTGACGTAGGGTGGTGCACCGGGTGGTGAAGGAGGCGGCCTCTGACGATGACGGAGGAGCAGGCCGTGAGGGGATGTGCGCCGCCATGGGGTTTGCAGGTGCTCGACCATGGCAAGGGAGTGTACGGCCTGAACGAAGAGTGGTGGAGCTTGGGTGGTTGCCGCGGAGGCTCGCCGGAGAGGAGGAGGGGTAGGCTGGCTTCAGGGTTATGCTCGAGGATGACGGAGGTCGCAGAGGTCGTCGGAGGTTTCATGTCCCACCCCGGGGGCACCGCGGGAAGGAGAGCACGGCCATGTGTAACACCCCATCCTCAGAATACGTACTCAGATGCGTATCCTGATTTGTTAAACACTTTGTTATTTTTTTCTCTTATTTATTTCTCTTACAATGAAAGTACTATATGATTTGATCTCTCTGGTAATCCGATTGGGTCAATTTTAGTTTTAAACACTATTTCCCAATATTCTAGATTTTTCATGATTTTTCAGATTTTTTCTGAATTATTTTTATAAACACCCTAAAATCGGGATTAATCGGTACCGCTGATTTATTCCTGGATTTTTAATTTACATCTGGGGTCAAATTTTGAGAAACCACTTTCAAATATCTACTTAGAATAATATTTACTATTTTAATTCATTTTTTGAGAATTTTCAAAATTTAACAGATTTCTGCCAGATTTGGCGTCGACCGATATTGACGGCCGATTCTAAGATTTTTAATTTTAAAATTATAAAGAATTTCTTGAAACTAATTTCACCATAATTTTTAGAATAATATTCTTGATTTTTGAGAATTTTTGCGGGTCGTTCCGAGATACTTGATTTTCGGACGATTTCGGTATTTTTCCGAAAGTTTTCCGCATCCGCAACCGAATCCCGGGAATCCGCCACTCTAATTATTTTTCCATTTTCTTCCGAGAAAATATCTTCCTTTTTTCATTTTCTTTTCCTTTTTCCTTTTTCATTTTTCTTTCACCAGATTCTCCAAACTTCTCCATTCTTCCATTATCTTCTACAACTTTCCACCAAAAATATCTCCATTCCTCCAAAAATATTTTCTCCAAAATATCCAACTCTCTCCCATCACCATGGCCGGCCAAAGAGAGGGACACCTCACCCTCTCCATTTTACAAAAACCCCCTCTCTAAATATTTATTTACATCACCTTCACAAATCCAATTCCTATATAAACCTTTCCTTCTTCATTTCACTTCATTTTTTTCTTCACCAACACCTTAACCACCACCAACTCCTCCTTCATCTCCACCACAACCACAACTACTACAACTTCTCTAACTCTCTACCTTCATCTTCTTCCTCCTCCATCTCCATTCAAACCACCACAACTTCAATAACTCCACCAAAGTCTCCACCTTCTCCTTTACCTTTTTCCAAAAACTACCACTACAACAAAACCTCTCTACAAAATCACCACCCCATCTTCTACTCAAGGGCCGGCCACCTCCTTTGGATTAGGGCCGAGCTCTTCTTCGTTGGTAACATCTCCGGTGATTATTCCGGTAATCGTTTACGATTATTCCGGTAATCATTCCGGTGACGATTACAACGACAATACTAACGACACCACCACCATATTTTTATAACCTTTTTCATCACCATCATCTCTACCAATTTCACCACCATCTTCACTTCCACCATCAAGTTCACCATCACAACACCACCTTCATCTCCACTACTTCCTTTACTTTCTTTTATTACTCCACCAAAATCCATCTTCTTTACCAAATACTACCACCACCAACAAAATCATCTTCCCTTTCCTCTCCTCCTCCCTCTCCTTGGGGCCGGCCACTCCCTAGGCCACCATCAAGGGGTGGCGCACCACCCTAGGGCTGGCGGCCACCCAAAGGCCAAGCCCCCTTTCCTTTGCTCGCTTGGTATTTTTCCTCTCCCGGGGAATCGGACGCGCAAAGCTTCAAAAGTGGCGTTTTAGGCGAGTGATTTTCTTCGCCAGAAAATAGACTTGTATTAAAATCATTATTATGTTGTCTTTGATATCAGTACGATGTGGTTGTACGGGTGTGTGTGTTGTAATCTGTGGGCATGTCTTCATTTGAACCGGACTGATATACTATAATGTTTGTAATAAGATAGAACAACTCGTGCGGACCATACAGCCTCCGGTCTCTCACTATCTCGAAAGAGAAGTGATTGGGACCGTCAGGTTTCTCAGCACCGCCTCCAGACCATTCAGCCTCTGATCTCTTACTATTTCGAAAGAGAAGTGATTGGGACCGTCAAGTTTTTCAGCTCCATCTGGTAAGCATACTTAGCGCTCAGTGCTTTACCACTAGATTCGTCTAGGCAAGATGCTGCCGGATTTACTACTCGCACTTTACGCCGAGTTGTCCCGGTAATCTTACCAGACGCTCTAGTGTTAAACACTGTTAGCTATCTGTGCCTCCAGCTTGCTTAAGCTCCACTCGATTGTGCTCAGCTACTACCTGATAATTGCCCCTTGTTATTACATGACTTGTCACTTGATGAATATCACCCTCTTGTCATGCTATCACTTGACACCCGGCATGATACACTTGACTCTTATAATTATCACGACAACGGGAATGATGACCTGACATCTTGATTTCTTTATAGTACTTACTGTACTCCTGAGATACATGTATTCCTGACTTATTCCTGCTCATTCCCGGAATCTGATAAATGCATAATAAATCATAAAAAGAAACAACTTGCATCGGGTCGGGGGAAACTCGCGGCTATCAATACATGTTCGTGTTTACAGTGGTATTAGGCATGTTGTGCAACTAAAACTTCCGGTCTGACCTGTGGGCCTCCAGGGGACCGAGGGGAGAGCTGGCTCCCTCCTTCCTGGTACCATCTTGATAAGGGCATCCATAAGACCCTCCTGAATCGCCTTGCGGTAGGTTCCGTCACCAAGCAACGGAACATCCTGGGCCGTGGTCCCGGGTATGCACGGGACCCACTGTAAACATTGTTCGTTGATACCCCCGCTGGTTTCCAATAACAGCCTCAACCTACTCAGATGTGGATGTATGTGCGTTAGGACGCTATAGCACATACCTAGACATATGAGTAGGATGAGTAATAAGATTAAGCATTAAAAGTGATAATATCGATGTATTCAGGTTTTTCCATTTATAATACGTTATACCTCCTTTACACGCTAGTTATTCATAATGCTATATCAACTCTCATACACTTATCTCTTATGCCACTTGGCTGTAACCTGAACATTTGTTGGGAGGTTCTGACTCCCTTGAATTTATATGTTCAGGTTCTGAAGCTTGGATTGAAGTGGAGCCCTCCACCGAAGATCAAGTTTTCCTCTCAGAGCAGGCTGACTAATCTTGGTCCCTTTCGTACCCGACTCTTCCTTCCAGCTTGCGGGATTTTCCTTCAGCTCGTGAGCATCTTGTATTCATATTGTAAATTTTACTTTTGTACCTGGCTGTGATATACGATACATGTAATAGTATATCACACTCTGTGATAACTTTGTAAATTGTACTCCTTATGTTGGCATGTGTATAAATACTACGTATTGTGGTACTGTGATTCTTGCCTGTACTGATGCTTAGCGTATATACGTAAGGGTAATTATGACCTGCGTATATACGTCACAGTAATGTCTCCGTACCCTTGGGATCGGGGCATTACAGGTTGGTATCAGAGCCTAAGCTCTCACACCTACAGTACAATCAAGCAGCAAATTAATGGAATATTAATTTGCAATTGCTATGCATGAGTCTCGGTTATACAATCCAACTACAATGTACAAAGTTATCTATTCCTTCTTGACTCCTTCCCCTATGTCCTAAAATCCTTCTATCTTTCCAGTTTCCAGTCATCTTTTACCAACATAAATATGGATAGAAGGACGGGTCGTAATAGCTCCGAACAATTACCAAATGGACCCACGGGAGAGAATGCTGATATTCTGAGGGTTATCCAGAATATGATAGAGAATCAACAAAAGCAGACAGAACTCCTTTGGCAAGAGTTAACAACTCCTAAGGAACAAAGGCCGGGAAACGTATCAGACTTCAGGCGGTTGCAGCCGGCAATATTCACAGGAGGAGAGAGACCACTAGATGCCGAACAATGGCTGATCGACACCACAGATCTCTTGAATGCAGCCCGGGTCCCAAAAGAAAATCAGGTAGAGGTTGCCAAGATTCAACTAAAAGATGTAGCCAGGACCTGGTGGCTAGCTGAAGAAGCAAGACTGGAGAAACCCATCACTTGGGACCAGTTTTCTAAGAGCTTTTATAATAGATTCTTCCCTGCCACAGCTTAGAAAGAGATGGAAGAACAGTTCATCCGACTTCAGCAATGGAACCGGTCTGTGGATGAGTATGCCGCTGAGTTCTTAAGGCTTAGCCGTTTTGCTTCATATATGGTGACCGATGAAGAGAAGCGGGCAAGTAGATTCCAACAGGGCTTACAAATGGATATTCAAGTCCTTTTGATTCCTCAACAGCTGAAAACATATGCCCAAGTCCTCACTATAGCTAGGGAGGTGAGCGAGGACTGGAGAAAAAGAAACTTAACCTGATAAAGAACCAGGCCATGAAAAGGCCACTTCCACAAATGGGGAGAGGAGGTCCATTCAGAGCTGCAAAAGTTCCGACAATGAGACGACCATTTCGACCAGCCCCCTTCCAGATAACCCAATCATTTTCTTTTTGTAATTATTGCCAGAAACCAGGTCACTCTCAACAAAATTGCCGTAGGGCAAATGGATTATGCCTAGCATATGGTTCCAGTGACCATACAATAGAAGGCTGTCCCCATAAAAGGACAGGAATAGTGAACCAAGCCTTGCCAGCACCACCAATACCAAATGGACAGAGGAACCAGGGACCAATGGCTAGAAGGGCCCCTCCCCCTCCCCAACAGCAAGTTATCCGCCCAGTCCAAAGGGGAGTTAGGACTGCAGCAGGTCGCGGAAGGGGACAAGCCTACAACTTGACAGCGGAAGAGGCTGAGACTTCTGAAGAGGTGGTAACAGGTAAGATCAGGGTACACTCAAAACCTGTTCTAGCCCTCTTTGATTCGGGTGCTTCTCATTGTTACATATCAGATCATTTCATTGCCTTGCATTGTATACCTGTTAAGTCTTTAGACCACCAATGGGAAATTAGCACAGGGAATGGGTAGTCATCTCCTCTAAAATTTGTATCAATTGCCCTATAGAAATATGTAACAAAACATTGGCCATAGATATGCTCGTACTAGATACCAAAGGGTACGACGTAATCTTAGGCATGACCTGGCTCAGCAAATACTATGCGGTTATTGATTGTCAAAATAAGAAAATTAATTTCAGAATTCCACTTCAGCCTGAATTTCAATTTGACGGGGAACTTAAGTCTGTCAAGAGAAAAACTCAGATGACTACTACCGAGATTCGGAAGAAGGAAGTACCGGTTTGGGATGAATTCCCAGAAGTGTTTGCTGAAATCTCAGGTCTCCCACCTGACAGAATGGTTGAGTTCTCCATTGATACTATTCCAGGCATAGTTCCAATATCCAAAGCTCCGTACAGAATGGCACCCACTGAGTTAGAGATTCTAAAGAAACAACTACAAGAATACTCTGATAAGGGGTTAATTAGGCCGAGTACTTCACCATGGGGAGCTCCAGTGCTATTGGCAAACAAAAAGGATGGTGGTAAACGGTTATGTATAGACTATAGAGAATTGAACAAAGTTACCATCAAGAATAAGTATCCCTTACCAAGAATTGATGATCTTTTTGATCAACTTCATGGAGCCCGAGTATTTTCTAAATTAGATTTACAATCGGGTTATCATCAGCTAAAAGTAAAGAAAGAAGATATTCCAAAGACAGCATTCAGGACTCGTTATGGCCATTATGAGTTTCTAGTCATGCCCTTCGGAGTTACCAATGCCCCTGCAGTCTTTATGGATTTGATGAACAGAGTGTTCTCACCATATTTGGATCAATTTGTAGTTGTATTTATAGATGATATCTTAATATATTCCAAGAATGACAGAGAGCATGCAGAACACTTGAGGACAGTATTACATACTCTCCAGCAGGAAAAACTTCATGCTAAGCGGAGCAAGTGTGACTTCTGGTTAGACTGTATAGCTTTCCTTGGACATATGATTTCAGAAGAAGGAATTTCAGTTGACCCCAGCAAAATCCAGGCAGTAAAGGACTGGCCAATTCCAAAGACAGTAACAGAAATTAAGAGTTTTATTGGATTAGCTGGATATTAACGGCGTTTTGTCCGAGATTTCTCTAAGATCGCAGCCCCGTTAACAAAGCTCACCCGAAAAGGAGAAAAGTATATATGGACAGAGGAATGTACTGCAGCATTTGAACAATTAAAGAAAAGACTCATTACAGCTCCAGTCTTGAGGACCCCCTCAGGAAGAGGAGGGATGGTTACATACAGTGATGCATCCGGAAAAAGCCTGGGGTGTGTATTAATGCAACATGATCATGTCATAGCTTATGCATCCAGGCAATTGAAACCACATGAGAGAAATTATCCAACTCATGACTTAGAGCTGGCAGCAGTAATATTCGCATTGAAGATCTGGAGGCACTATCTTCTGGGAGACAAGGTGTTAATCTACACTGATCACAAGAGTCTTAAGTATATTTTCACGCAGAAAGAATTAAACATGAGACAGAGATGGTGGCTTGAATTGATGGCGGACTATGATATAGACTTACAATATCATCCTGGCAAGGTCAATACAGTACCAGATGCATTGAGCAGGAAGCCAGAAAATAAAATGCTAGTACAACTCACTCAACAGAAGGAGTTGATCAGGACATCACAAAATTGGACTTAATGCTAGTACGAAGAACTGATGAGTCAGGACAGTTAATGGCTTTTCAAATTCAATCAACCCTGATGAATGAGATTAAAGAAGCTCAAAAGGAAGACCTCAGATTACAGAAATTCAGAGCTCAAGTAGAGGCGGGATTAAGAACTGATATCCGTATTCATTCGGATGATGCACTTTATTTTGGTAACAGAATTTGTGTTCCCCAAGGAGAAGTTCGACAGAAAATTCTGGCAGAGGCACACAGTTCGGCTTATTCCATACACCCAGGGGGAACTAAAATGTATCAAGACATAAAGCAGCAATTTTGGTGGAATGCTATGAAGAGGGAAATAGCCCAGTATGTGGCCAAATGCTTGGTTTGCCAGCAGATAAAAATAGAACACCAGAGAACAGCTGGACTTTTACAACCCTTACCGATACCCGAATGGAAGTGGGAACATATCACCATGGATTTTGTCACGGCTCTACCCCGCAGTCCTAAGGGTAATAATGCAGTATGGGCAATCATCGATCGCCTCACAAAATCAGCTCACTTCATACCATTCAGAGTAGGTCAAACAACAGAAGTTCTAGCAGACAAATATATGAAGGAAATAGTTCGTCTGCATGGAGTTCCGGTTAGCATTGTATCGGATAGAGATACAAGATTCCGATCACATTTCTGGGAAAGTCTCCAAGAAAGCCTACGAACTCGTCTGAAATTCAGTACTTCATATCTCCCTCAGACAGACGGACAATCTGAACGAACTATCCAAATTCTTGAAGACATGCTGCGAGCCTGCATGATTGATTTCAAAGGGTCATGGGAAGACTATCTTCATTTGGCAGAATTCTCTTATAATAACAGCTATCAGGCCAGTATCAAGATGACTCCGTATGAAGCCTTGTATGGTAGAAAATGTAGGTCACCGTTATATTGGGACGAAGTCGGTGAGAGAGGACTTTTGGGGCCAGATATACTAATTCAGACCACAGACAAAGTCAGAATTATTAGGGATCACCTCCGGGCAGCACAGAGCCGACAGAAAAGTTGGGCTGACACTAACAGAAGACCATTGGAATTCAGAGCAGGTGATCATGTATTTTTAAGGATATCACCAACAAAAGGGGTAATCCGATTCGGTACTCGCGGGAAACTTAGTCCGAGATATATCGGCCCATTCGAGATTTTGGATCGAGTGGGAGATGTAGCTTACCGCTTGGCATTACCGCCGTCATTAGAAGGAATTCATAATGTCTTTCACATATCACAGTTATGGAAGTATGTCAAGAATGAGAGTCATATTCTAAATCACTCTGAACTGGAACTTCAACCAGATCTATCTTATAAGGAACAACCGATGGCCATTCTGGACAAAAGTATCAAGACTCTGAAGAATAAGGCAATACCGTTAGTATTGGTTTCTTGGAATAGGCATGTTCCAGGGGAGGCCACGTGGGAACGAGAGGATGTTATTCGTGAGCGTTACCCTCAACTATTTACATCTTAGTTGGTAAAATTCTTTCTTCATATGCTTCTCTACCGTCATATTCCCCTTCCTGAAATTTCGAGGACGAAATTTTTTGCTAGGTGGATGGATTGTAACACCCTATCCTCAGAATACGTACTCAGATGCGTATCCTGATGTGTTAAACACTTTGTTATTTTTTTCTCTTATTTATTTCTCTTACAATGAAAGTACTACATGATTTGATCTCTCTGGTAATCCGATTGGGTCAATTTTAGTTTTAAACACTATTTCCCAATATTCTAGATTTTTCATGATTTTTCAGATTTTTTCTGAATTATTTTTATAAACACCCTAAAATCGGGATTAATCGGTACCGCTGATTTATTCCTGGATTTTTAATTTACAACTGGGGTCAAATTTTGAGAAACCGCTTTCACATATCTACTTAGAATAATATTTATTATCTTAATTCATTTTTTGGGAATTTTCAAAATTTAACAGATTTCTGCCAGATTTGGCGTCGACCGATATTGACGGCTGATTTTAGGATTTTTAATTTAAAAATTATAAAGAATTTCTTGAAACAAATTTCACCATGATTCTTAGAATAATATTCTTGATTTTTGAGAATTTTTGCGGGTCGTTCAGAGATACTTGATTTTCGGACGATTTCGGTATTTTTCCGAAAGTTTTCCGCATCCGCAACCGAATCCCGGGAATCCGCCACTCTAATTATTTTTTCATTTTCTTTCGAGAAAATATCTTCCTTTTTTCATTTTCTTTTCCTTTTTCCTTTTTCCTTTTTCTTCCACCAAATTCTCCAAACTTCTCCATTCTTCCATTATCTTCTACAACTTTCCACCAAAAATATCTCCTTTCCTCCAAAAATATCTTCTCCAAAATATCCAACTCTCTCCCATCACCATGGCCGGCCAAAGAGAGGGACACCTCACCCTCTCCATTTTACAAAAACCCCCTCTCTAAATATTTATTTACATCACCTTCACAAATCCAATTCCTATATAAACCTTTCCTTCTTCATTTCACTTCATTTTTTTCTTCACCAACACCTTAACCACCACCAACTCCTCCTTCATCTCCACCACAACCACAACTACTACAACTTCTCTAACTCTCTACCTTCATCTTCTTCCTCCTCCATCTCCATTCAAACCACCACAACTTCAATAACTCCACCAAAGTCTCCACCTTCTCCTTTACCTTTTTCCAAAAACTACCACTACAACAAAACCTCTCTACAAAACCACCACCCCATCTTCTTCTCAAGGGCCGGCCACCTCCTTTGGATTGGGGCCGAGCTCTTCTTCATCGGTAACATCTCCGGTGATTATTCCGGTAATCGTTTACGATTATTCCGGTAATCATTCCGGTGACGATTACAACGACAACACTAACGACACCACCACCATATTTTTATAACCTTTTTCATCACCATCATCTCTACCAATTTCACCACCGTCTTCACTTCCACCATCAAGTTCACCATCACAACACCATCTTCATCTCCACTACTTCCTTTACTTTCTTTTATTACTCCACCAAAATCCATCTTCTTTACCAAATACTACCACCACCAACAAAATCATCTCCCTTTCCTCTCCTCCTCCCTCTCCTTGGGGCCGGCCACTCCCTAGGCCACCATCAAGGGGTGGCGCACCACCCTAGGGCCGGCGGCCACCCAAAGGCCAAGCCCCCTTTCCTTTGCTCGCTTGGTATTTTTCCTCTCCCGGGGAATCGGACGCGCAAAGCTTCAAAAGTGGCGTTTTAGGCGAGTGATTTTCCTCGCCAGAAAATAGACTTGTATTAAAATCATTATTATGTTGTCTTTGATATCTGTGCGATGTGGTTGTACGGGTGTGTGTGTTGTAATCTGTGGGCATGTCTTCATTTGAACCGGACTGATATACTGTAATGTTTGTAATAAGATAGAACAACTCGTGCGGACCATACAGCCTCCGGTCTCTCACTATCTCGAAAGAGAAGTGATTGGAACCGTCAGGTTTCTCAGCACCGCCTCCAGACCATTCAGCCTCCGATCTCTCACTATCTCGAAAGAGAAGTGATTGGGACCGTCAGGTTTTTCAGCTCCATCTGGTAAGCATACTTAGCGCTCAGTGCTTTACCACTAGATTCGTCTAGGCAAGATGCTGCCGGATTTACTACTCGCACTTTACGCCGAGTTGTCCCGGTAATCTTACCAGACGCTCCAGTGTTAAATACTGTTAGCTATCTGTGCCTCCAGCTTGCTTAAGCTCCACTCGATTATGCTCAGCTACTACCTGATACTTGCCCCTTGTTATTACATGACTTGTCACTTGACGAATATCACCCTCTTGTCATGCTATCACTTGACACCCGGCATGATACGCTTGACTCTTATAATTATCACGACAACTGGAATGATGACCTGACATCTTGATTTCTTTATAGTACTTATTGTACTCCTGAGATACATGTATTCCTGACTTATTCCTGCTCATTCCCGGAATCTGATAAATGCATAATAAATCATAAAAAGGAACAACTTGCATCGGGTCGGGGGAAACTCGCGGCTATCAATACATGTTCGTGTTTACAGTGGTATTAGGCATGTTGTGCAACTAAAACTTCCGGTCTGACCTGTGGGCCTCCAGGGGACCGAGGGGAGAGCTGGCTCCCTCCTTCCTGGTACCATCTTGATAAGGGCATCCATAAGACCCTCCTGAATCGCCTTGCGGTAGGTTCCGTCACCAAGCAACGGAACATCCTGGGCCGTGGTCTCGGGTATGCACGGGACCCACTGTAAACATTGTTCGTTGATACCCCCGCTGGTTTCCAATAACAGCCTCAACCTACTCAGATGTGGATGTATGTGCGTTAGGACGCTATAGCACATACCTAGACATATGAGTAGGATGAGTAATAAGATTAAGCATTAAAAGTGATAATATTGATGTATTCAGGTTTTTCCATTTATAATACGTTGTACCTCCTTTACACGCTAGTTATTCATAATGCTATATCAACTCTCATACACTTATCTCTTATGCCACTTGGCTGTAACCTGAACATTTGTTGGGAGGTTCTGACTCCCTTGAATTTGTATGTTCAGGTTCTGAAGCTTGGATTGAAGTGGAGCCCTCCACCGAAGATCAAGTTTTCCTCTCAGAGCAGGCTGACTAATCTTGGTCCCTTTCGTACCCGACTCTTCCTTCCAGCTTGCGGGATTTTCCTTCAGCTCGTGAGCATCTTGTATTCATATTGTAAATTTTACTTTTGTACCTGGCTGTGATATACGATACATGTAATAGTATATCACACTCTGTGATAACTTTGTAAATTGTACTCCTTATGTTGGCATGTGTATAAATACTACGTATTGTGGTACTGTGATTCTTGACTGTACTGATGCTTAGCGTATATACGTAAGGGTAATTATGACCTGCGTATATACGTCGCAGTAATGTCTCCGTACCCTTGGGATCGGGGCGTTACACCATGAGACGTGGGGGGCTGTTCTCATGGGCCAAGAGGGATATGGCATTGGGGAGAGCCACCCATGCGCGTGGGGGAGATAGGAATGATCCTGTACCATGCGTCGGCTGTCGTGGAGCTCATCTATGAAGAGGAGTACGCCATGGAATGGTCGGCGGAGCTTGAAGGAGGTGCCGTGGGTGATGAGTGCGCGAGCTCGGAGACTCGGGGGGGGGGGGGGGGTGTGCTACCGCTGCCATGACGAAGAGCGGCCAAGGAGAGAGGGCATGGGAGGAAGGGTGCTGGCAAGGCCAAGAAGTGGACGTGGGCATGCGTGGGTTGCTTGCGTACTGCAAGAGGAAGGAGTGAGAGAGTTTATAATGGGGAGAGTACGGGTGAGAGGTGAGTGGCTGAGATGGAGAACGTGAGCGAGAGATGGAGGGAAGAGTGGGAGAAAAATGAGGAGCAGATGGAGGATGTGGGGAAAAAAGTGGGGAAGAAGAAGTTGGGTTTACAACCGATTAAATAGAATGGGCAGTCCTTAACGACATACCATTGTCACATAGTTGTGGGATCTTGTGGGTTTGAATGAGGAGGTCAATGGTTCGAAACTTTGAACGATTGGGTGGGTTTTGGTTTTATTTGCAAGAATAAAAGGGTAAACCTGAATAAGCTCTAAATATATTATGTGGTAAAACCTAAAATATGCCAATTGACAAAGTGGTGGGGGCTTGGTGCTGTTGGATTTGGGTCACAGGTTCGAATCTTGTTGCAACATGGTGGTTTTTTTATTCTTATTTTTATTTTATTTTATTTTTATTTTAATCGCATTTTTTATATAAATCAATATTTAATTATTAGTTTATTAGATTAAACTCCTAAAAATTAAAAAAAAAATCCTCAAAAATTCTCAAAAATAGAATATGTCACCCTGAACATTGTTGTTAAGTCAGATCTCCAATATTCATCCCCGAGTATTAATTAAAATTCTTGGAGTCAGTATGTGATCCCGATCGACCCCGACTTGAGATTCTTCTCCAATAATTTTCAAAAAAATTCAAAAAATTCAGAAAAAATTAAAATATTGAGAAATAATATCTTGTGCTGAAATAGCTCAACCCAGCTATCAGGATGATTAAATCAAGTATCGGATATCAGTATTGACATACGTACATTGGGAGCTGAGGAAGGTTACAACTATTATGGTCGTAGTCTTTTTGTGTGGATTGCAACCTTGTGAAAAACACCTAGAGAGGGGGTGAATAGGTGTTAGTGCTAATCTAAAACTAAATGCAAAACTAAGTGCGCTAAAAAATGGAAGCTAATGCAAATTATGCACAAACTAATACAATACAACAAGTGTAGCCGAATTCCCCTTGCGAGGCTCTGGACTAACTCCCCTTGATTCCCCTTTAAATGGGTTGAGGTGCTATGTGAAGCTCTTATTGGATGAGTAGAAGTTAGGCACACACAAGCAATCCAAGCAATGTGCACACACAATCAAGCCAAGCAATCAAGGATATAGCAATATGGATTATGCAAGGCACAACACAAGCAAATAAATATGACAAGATGAATTATGCTCAACACAAGCAAATATGATATGAATGAAGTATGATGCTTGAATGAAATGATGCTTGCACAAAGTAAAGAGAGTAGAGTTGAGAGAAATTGGATCAAACGCTAACACAAAGATTTGTTTCGAGGTTCGAGTACCCAACTCTACATCCCCGCCTACACCACCGTGTAGGATTTCCAATCCACTATAGGAGTACCGAACTCCTCTCTCAACCTTACAAAGCCACCGAGGCTATACAACCACAATCCACCTCTACCGAAGAGGGATAAGGCCCGTAGCCAAAACAAACACAATCACCTCTACCGAAGAGGGATCTAAGCTCAATACCACTCCGATCAACCTCTACCAAAGAGGGATACAACAAAAAACAAGGAGGGTTTACAACTTAGAGGCTTAACCTCAAACACTTCTCTTTTCTTTTTCCACAAAAACAAGATCCTAATAGATTAGGATAGGTGATAGCTCAAGTGTGGAATCAAGGTGTTTTTGGAAACCAGCAACAAAGAAAATCTACTTGGGAAATCACTTGTAAATGATAGAAAACGAAAAACAAAACAATCTCCCAAAACCCTAGCTTTCTTTGATTTTCCAAAAACCCAAAAACAAATAAGATGAAATCTTTTTGACTTAAAAACTCTTTTAAAACTCTTTTAAACACTAGAGAAAGTCTGGAATTTTTCTCCTTGAAAACCTTGGCCAAAATCCCAAAGAGATGGGGTTTATATAGGCCAAAACAGAAACTAGCCGTTAGAGCTGAGCTGGCAGCTCTGACAGGCATCGGTCGACCGGCCGGTCGACCGTCCAACGGTCATATTTTGACTCGTTGGAGCTACCGGTCGACCGCCCGGTCGACCCAAATTAACAGAGAGCAGAACTCTCTGCAGCGGTCGACCGTCCGGTCGACCGGACCACTGTGCTACAGACGTGCACAAGTCTGTGCACGTCGGTCGACCGGTCCAGTCGACCGTCCCTTGGTGCGGTCGACCGTCCCGGTCGGCCGACCAGCCTGTCAGCACAAAAATAAGATCAAAAATTTGGGAAAAATATTTTATAAAAATCTTTTATCTTTTTCTGAAAATTCTATAAAACTTATTTTAACATTTTATATTGAAACATAAACATGTGATAAAAATTTTTCAAGACATATATCAATCATATCAATTCATTTTGTGTCTTGCCAATTTTATCAAAAACTAAAACTAGTATTTTTATCAAACTTGATTTTTCAATAGGAAATCTGATTTTCCTAAAATTTTATAGAAATACAAAAACATGATATTTGAACATTATTAAGCATGATGCATATTGACATAGGTCCAATATACATTCACAAAATATACCACAGTTTTTGTTCTTTAATTTCAAAAATATGTTTTATACCAAAACATAAAACTACATGAATAGGTACGTCAAACTAAGTTTGTATAAGTCATATAAGCATGTATGTATATAGAGCACATCTAATATACATATAAAACATGTAAACTTGTTTTGATCAAACTATTCATGAAAACCAAAATCCAAATCATGAAATGTGTGTGTATGTGTACTTGAGCATATCAACTATACTAAGCTTTACAAATGGATCTAAACACACTATCTAAACCAGGATACCTAAGTCTTTGAGTCATCAAGAAGACTTGCTCTCAAACGCGATCCACCGAGTGCAAAGGTATGATCTTTTAAGCTTTGGCACCGGAATCACCATGATAAGCTTCCAAACACCTTGTTGAAGCTAATCACCAACTAATATCTTGGTTAATGATCTAAAACTTAAACAATACAAGATTATTAGTAAACATAACTACATGAGTTAATCATCATCAAAACTAGGGTGGAAGGCCTTTGGGCCAACAATCTCCCCCTTTTTGATGATGACAAAACTCATGGAGTTATATATGCATGGATTAAAGTAAAGCTTCAAGGAAGCTCCCCCTTAACTCATGCATAGCCAAATAAACATAATAATATGCAATGAAGGCTCTTAAAAACATGAATGCACAAATATGCATAAACAATAAAGGTTCTAGATACCAATGAAATATCTAAAGTAAAGCATGCTCTAGATACCAATTAACAAATAAACATTTTCTAGATGCTCTAGATACCAATAAACATACATTAAACTATATTAAACTTAATATATGCAAAAACATAACTAGGCATATATATAAAATATGTACCAATCATGCATTTTGAGTTGTGAGTTTTATATATGCATGTTAAACTCTCAAATAATTCTCCCCCTTTTTGTCAATCATCAACAAAGGGGTAAACATTCAAAAATTATAAATAAAATGAGGGGTAAAAATTTTCTCCCCTTTTTGTGTCAATCAAAACAATGCAAACAATGGTCTCCCCCTTTTTGTCTAAAACAAAAACAAAGTCAATAAGGGGTGACTACAAATATGATATCAATTAAAAATATGTCAATGAAGCATCTTGATACCAAATGAAGATAAACAAAGATTAATAAATGTTATATGCTATATACATTCATGAAGAGGAAGACGCTAAGTTAGCTTCCCTACACATATGAGTTACATGAAGAAAGGAAGACACGCCCTAATTCACATAACACAAAATATGTAATGCATAAAAGGATATGTGAAGCTCCCCCTACACACGTGTACCACATAAGGAAGAGTTGTCAAGCTCTTCAATACAAGATACACTCAACATGAATTTATACACATATAGGCAATGTAAAATAAATATGTTTTTCTTAAACAAAATTTTGAGATACCAATTTAAAACATTTAACATAAACATCTTGATATCATTAAGAGAAATGTGTTCTTTTAAACATATGATACCAATTTGAAACTATATTTTAACATAAAGCAAGGGAGTGGAAATCAAATACCAATTGAAAGACAACATCAAATTTTCTCCCCCTTTATGAAATACCAACTAAACATATGCATAAGCTTGTTAAGATACCAATTGAAAACAAATCAAACAATAGAAATTTTTTTTTTTTTCAAGCTTAGCATAAACAAGTATATATACGTATGAAAATTAGATACCAATTGACATTGATATTCTTGAAAGAGTAAGCATACATATACAAAACATATATGAGTATACAAAAAGATCAAAAATTGATACAATTGAAAGTGTTCAATGATACCAATTGAAAGAATAGGGTCAAGTGTATATCTCATATTATAACGAAGAATATGAACTAGTTAAAATGAAAAGTTTGTTAACTAGTACGAAATCCTTCAGGCGAGGAATAAATACAACTCATTTTTCATAAAAATGAAATCCACATGATAATCAACACTCTAATCCAATTAAGCATAAAAATGTCTCATGAAAACAAAACATGAGCAAATAATAAATGTGAGTGTACAAGTCAAGTATGGAGATCACAATCATGAAAATTTGTTCAATTAAGTTCAATTATTCCTTTAAACAAGAAAACTAAAAATTAATATTATTTAATCTTCAAGGCATATGTATGTCTAATACAAACCAAAGTATACATACATATCCAAGATACAAACGAGTCCACAAGGATATATGCATGAAGGCACGTGACTCAAAAAGGATATTCATGTATATCTAATGGTTTGGACAAGGTAAACATATACATAAAGTTTAAATACCAATTCAAGGAAAACATGAAAAGCATGAAAAGTATGAAAATTTAGCTTTTCATTAAAACAATTTGATACCAATTCTTTTCAAGGTATATGTATGATTTGTCAACACAAGAAGCATACATACATATTCCTTAAACACACTTTGAGTCCATAATAGATATTTGCATGAAAGACAAATGACTCAAGGGGTATACATGTATATCTTCAAGTTTGGCAAAATACACATATACATGAAATGAAAACTCATAATCATAAAAACAAATACCAAAAATGGAATACAAGTTTAAAATGTATGAATCATCAAAACTAGACTATACTAGCACATCTAATGGGAACAAACAAGCATTCAATCCCAAACATATATAGATTTGTTTGTAGCCCATCATATGTACAAATATAAATCTTCTAGTTTTAATGAAAACTAATCATCTAAACATGTAATCAAGGCATAAAACAAAACACAAATCATTTAGACTAGGATTTATACTAGTGTCGAAAAACATGATTATCATGCAAATACATATGTTATTAAACCTATGATAAACATGATAGCTAAACAAACGGTGAGAACACAAAAATAATGGTCTATATTAAACATGGGTGTCTCAAAATGCTAAACATGAGTGTCAAGGATCTAATAAACATGATATTTACATACTAATCTATAGACAATGAAAACATGCTATAGAACATCAATATGAAATACAAATCATAAATGATCAATATGTACATGCATGTGCATTAGATCTAGGTCATACAAATAAGTCCATATAAAACATGGATGTTTCAACCAACTAATAAGTATAACACTAATCTAATTAACATGGCATATTCATGATGATCACTAAACATCAAATCATGCTATGAGAAATAAACATGGAAAGCATGTAAACATAAGGAGTTAGAGATTCGATACCAAAACCAATGAGGGCACCGCTCTATTTCTCCAAAACAAAAGTGGTCCTCTCCACCAAACTTTCCCTTGAAAGTGATGCATCCATTTGATTTCCTTTAAGTCCGGAACGCATCCATTCTAAGGTGTCATCACTCTCACGTCATGTGAGAGCCCACACCTACATCAAAAATAATAGGAGGGGTGGTCTTTGGTACCCACATCTTGTTGGGTCCATGGGGTTAGTCCCTTCCCTAACCCAAACAAATTTCTTTGCTAAATTTGAAACATTTAATCTATCATAACAAAATTTAGCAAGATGGCCTTTTCGGCCACAATGTGTACATGTGTACACATGAGCATACATGTGTTGATGGTGTCCGTGTGGAGCATGTGTATGCCGTGGAGGGTGTGCATGCATAAATGATGGAACTTGTTTCTTTCGAACCAAGGTTTCCAACCGTGTATGGTTCTTAGCACATTGGCTCATAGTGGAGCCCAAACAATCCATTTTCTCCTTCAACATATTTATATCATTTTTAATCATAAAAGAAGTGGTACATGCATTAGGTAAACTAGATGAAGCTACACTAGCATGGCAAACATGTGCATCAATTTTATTTTGTAAAATAACATTTTTCTTTAAACAAGCATCCAAATCATTTGAAATAGAAATAATTTTGTTTTTCAAATCAACATTCTCTTTTAAAATAAAATCAACTTTTGAAGACAAGATATCATTTTTCTTCAAAAGAACATGGCAATCATTTTTATTTTTCAAAAACTCATTTTCTTTAAGTGCAAGATCAAGTTGAGATTTTAATGAATCCCTCTCATTAGCAATCTCCTCTTTCTCTTGCAAAACAACATCAAGTCTAGCAATCAAATTTTTATTTTCATTATTAATGCTTAGACTCTTCTTTTTCAAAACTTTATAGTTTTCTATTAATTTTTCACAAACTATGGATAGTTCTTCATTCAAAGCATGGGAATCAACATAATCATTTGAAGAACTAGCACAATCATTACTATCTAGTTGAGTTTCCGAGTGTACCTCAAGGGAGTCATTCCCTTGGACCATATAGCATTGTTGTGGTTCGGATTCTCCACTAGATTCCTCTTCTTGTTGGATTTGGACTTGAGGCTTGGAGGTGTTGGTGGTTGTCAATTTGTTCCACACTACAAAAGCGGAATCAAAGTTAGAAACACATAAAAGATAATCTTTAGATAAAGTGCTTCTAATGGCCTCTAGGGCTTGTGCATTGGCCCCTATATGATTGCGATCACTAAGGAAGGATTCCTTGGTAATAGCAAGATAAACTTTATGACCTAGGTTTGTAAATAAACGGTCATCCTAATCTTCCAAACATGAATATTGGAAGGGTCATACATAGGTGGGGTCATGAAGGCCATGGTAAACTATATGTGTGCAAACAAGCAAATGCAAACAATAGATTAGCAAGCAAATGGATCTCACTCCTAGGATGTTAAGCCTAAGTATCAGGAGCACTAGCTCTGATACCAATTGAAAAACACCTAGAGGGGGGGTGAATAGGTGTTAGTGCTAATCTAAAACTAAATGCAAAACTAAGTGCGCTAAAAAACGGAAGCTAATGCAAATTATGCACAAACTAATACAATACAACAAGTGTAGCCGAATTCCCCTTGCGAGGCTCTGGACTAACTCCCCTTGATTCCCCTTTAAATGGGTTGAGGTGCTATGTGAAGCTCTTGTTGGATGAGTAGAAGTTAGGCACACACAAGCAATCCAAGCAATGTGCACACACAATCAAGCCAAGCAATCAAGGATATAGCAATATGGATTATGCAAGGCACACCACAAGCAAATAAATATGACAAGATGAATTATGCTCAACACAAGCAAATATGATATGAATGAAGTATGATGCTTGAATGAAATGATGCTTGCACAAAGTAAAGAGAGTAGAGTTGAGAGAAATTGGATCAAACGCTAACATAAAGATTTGTTTCGAGGTTCGAGTACCCAACTCTACATCCCCGCCTACACCACCGTGTAGGATTTCCAATCCACTATAGGAGTACCGAACTCCTCTCTCAACCTTACAAAGCCACCGAGGCTATACAACCACAATCCACCTCTACCGAAGAGGGATAAGGCCCGTAGCCAAAACAAACACAATCACCTCTACCGAAGAGGGATCTAAGCTCAATACCACTCCGATCAACCTCTACCAAAGAGGGATACAACAAAAAACAAGGAGGGTTTACAACTTAGAGGCTTAACCTCAAACACTTCTCTTTTCTTTTTCCACAAAAACAAGATCCTAATAGATTAGGATAGGTGATAGCTCAAGTGTGGAGTCAAGGTGTTTTTGGAAACCAGCAACAAAGAAAATCTACTTGGGAAATCACTTGTAAATGATAGAAAATGAAAAACAAAACAATCTCCCAAAACCCTAGCTTTCTTTGATTTTCCAAAAACCCAAAAACAAATAAGATGAAATCTTTTTGACTTAAAAACTCTTTTAAAACTCTTTTAAACACTAGAGAAAGTCTGAAATTTTTCTCCTTGAAAACCTTGGCCAAAATCCCAAAGAGATGGGGTTTATATAGGCCAAAACAGAAACTAGCCGTTAGAGCTGAGCTGGCAGCCCTGACAGGCATCGGTCGACCGGCCTGTCGACCGTCCAACGGTCATATTTTGACCCGTTGGAGCTACCGGTCGACCGCCCGGTCGACCCAAATTAACAGAGAGCAGAACTCTCTGCAGCGGTCGACCGTCCGGTCGACCGGACCACTGTGCTGCAGACGTGCACAAGTCTGTGCACGTCGGTCGACCGGTCCGGTCGGCCGTCCCTTGGTGCGGTCGACCGTCCCGGTCGGCCGACCAGCCTGTCAGCACAAAAATAAGATCAGAAAATTTGGGAAAAATATTTTATAAAAATCTTTTATCTTTTTCTGAAAATTCTATAAAACTTATTTTAACATTTTATATTGAAACATAAACATGTGATAAAAATTTTTCAAGACATATATCAATCATATCAATTCATTTTTGTGTCTTGCCAATTTTATCAAAAACCAAAACTAGTATTTTTATCAAACTTGATTTTTCAATAGGAAATCTGATTTTCCTAAAACTTTATAGAAATACAAAAACATGATATTTGAACATTATTAAGCATGATGCATATTGACATAGGTCCAATATACATTCACAAAATATACCACAGTTTTTGTTCTTTAATTTCAAAAATATGTTTTATACCAAAACATAAAACTACATGAATAGGTACGTCAAACTAAGTTTGTATAAGTCATATAAGCATGTATGTATATAGAGCACATCTAATATACATATAAAACATGTAAACTTGTTTTGATCAAACTATTCATGAAAACCAAAATCCAAATCATGAAATGTGTGTGTATGTGTACTTGAGCATATCAACTATACTAAGCTTTACAAATGGATCTAAACACACTATCTAAACTAGGATACCTAAGTCTTTGAGTCATCAAGAAGACTTGCTCCCAAACGCGATCCACCGAGTGCAAAGGTATGATCTTTTAAGCTTTTGCACCGGAATCACCATGATAAGCTTCCAAACACCTTGTTGAAGCTAATCACCAACTAATATCTTGGTTAATGATCTGAAACTTAAACAATACAAGATTATTAGTAAACATAACTACATGAGTTAATCATCATCAAAACTAGGGTGGAAGGCCTTTGGGCCAACACCTTGGTCGCAGTGCTTTTGTGTGGATTGCAGTCTTCTAGCTAACTTACTTCTATATTGGATTAATTAAGTGATTAATAAAATACCAAGCCTCCACCTCCTTGATTAACAATAATCAAGCACAATTTTCTCCTTTAAAAAATAACCTACGAGGCTCCCCCTCTAATTCCTCTTGCTCTCTCTTGCTCACACACTGTTGGGCGAGCCAACATGGGATCGGATCCAGATTTCGACCGAGCTCGGGCTAGCCGGACACCAAATGGAAGAGAAAAGAAGAGAAAAAAAATAGAGAAGAAAGGAAGGAAAAAAGAAGAGAAAAAGAGGGAAAAGAAAATAAAATGGATTGAAAAAGAGATTTGAAGAGGAGAGGAAAATTTTGAGTTCTCTAAATTGGGAAAGTGAGAGAGAGACTTGGGAATTTTCTTTTTGGGTGAATAGTAACTCAAAAGAAGTGTTAAATACACGAAGAAATTTTAAGAAAAATCTATATTTAATTAATAGGATGTCTCCAACTCTCTTCCTCTCCCTCCCTCTCCCTCTCTCAGTCAACCAGCTTCACCAAACTCATTAACTCTTTAGTACTAGTAATGAATAGGTAACATATATACATGTATACTTGTGTGTGTAATATTTCATAATTATCTTTTCTTTTCAATCCTACACACATATTAAAATATGTTTAACTTTAAATATAATTAGTTAATTAATTAGTTATTAGCTAAATTATTGAATTCATTACCACAAAAAAAATTAAATTATCGTTTCAATCATTCTTTATATACATATCAATCAAATATTAAAATTTTAAATTAAGATTTAATAATTCAGATGTTACAGTGAATTCGGCATTGTGAAAGCAGAGCGTCAGAGTAGGACCAGCGAGGCCTGCCGGCAGCCTACCTCGGATTGAGATGAGGACGGTAGATATTTTTTTGATCATTTTGTGTCTCGCTGTGCCCGTATTGCTTTGCTTTGATCTTTTTCAATTCATTTCCCCCAAATTTTTTCTCAGTAATCAGATAGCAAGGTTTCGTAAAAAGGGTTAGCCCATGTTTAATGCCCTTCTCTCACAAAGGGGGGTTTCAACTTCAAATTTCTACAGTTGTTGAATGAAAGATTTAATTTGAATAATTAGTGATGAGTTGTATCCTGTTTCTCAAAAAAAAAAAAATTTTTTTGTTGTAAGGCTGCGTTTAGTTTGCTGGAGTGGCGTTAGGACTTAATAGTTTGACTATTGAGAGATTTGCTTGTTTGCGTGAGTTAATAAGAGTTAGAAGTCTAACTCTTGCTAACTCTTAAATGAGAATTATTTGTAATCATCTTTGTTCGATCTTTTGATAACATTGTGCCGAGAATGAATTATTTATTTATTATAATTTTTATAATTTTTCTATTTTAAGATTATTTTATATATTTTATAATTAATTTTCCAGATAACTTGTTTGGATTGCCAATTCCATCGGATTCGTAGAGATCAGAATTCGTCCAAGTTTGCAAGATTTAGAGCAATGTGTTTCACTAATTCAATAGATCCCCGAGGAGGAACAAATCCAAATACAGTTCAGTGTGAGCAGATATCCACATTGAATTTTATAAAATAATAAAATTATATATACAGTTCGTAATTTTTTTTTTAATATAATCTCTTTTTTAGAGTTTTTTAACTGATATAAAGATATTTTTGAGTTCTAACTCAAGTGGTAATTATAAATTATCGGAGATGACAAGTTCAAGTTTAGGTGAGTGCAACATTATTTTTTATTCTTTTTTCTTTGAGTTTTTGGATCTAGCTCCCTAATAAATCTCATATTTGTATATTAGTTCCCGACAATATTTTATAATTAGTCCTCCACAATTTATCATTTACTTTTATTAGGTCCTCTAACTAATAATTTAGGGATTTTAAGATATGAGTGTTTAATAAATTTCTTATTTATATATTAATCTCCGACAATATCATATTTGAATGTTAGTCCTCAACAATATAAGGTTAACTTAATATTAGTCCTTTATTATTTATTTCATCCAAATATTCATGATACAAATCCAAGTACGATGTTAAATTACAGATTTGTCTCAAATTTTAGGGTTACATAAGAGAGAGAGTCATCTATATGTCATTGAACAAAAATTTTAGAAGAAAAATTTTTTACGGCAAGAAAGTAAGAGAATGAGAAACCTAAAACAAAAAGAAAAAAAGTCAAAAAACTTTTTGTTTAACTGAATTATATTAGGTAGGTAAGAAGAGATAATAAGGTAAAAGTACTAACTTAATTAAGAAGTAATATAATATTTCTTATTTTGATATAAATTATTAGTTAGAGGGAATAATAATAAATAAGCGATAAATTATGGGGACTTTATGTTCAAATATGATATTTCCTGGAACCCATATCTAAATAAAAGATTTGGTAAGGACTTAATCCTAAAATCTCTCCTCTTTTGTCATATTATATTTACCTCCGCATTAAAATTTTTATTATATTTGTGCCTCGAAAAACGTCTCGTCCGCCTCTGTCACTGAGTCAGTGCTCCAGATTAAGAAAATTTCTTTTTGCAAAACACAAGATTTCATTGGACGTGTCTTTTTCTTTTTATACCTCCATCCAAAATGGACTGCATGGTGGCTCTCCACTAGCTCTGTGTTCAAGTCTATCTCCATCTGCATCTGTAACACAAATTTTATGTTTTAATTCAAACCACCTCTCATTGGTTTGCATGTCACAACAACATATATTAAACTAAGATTTTTTCGGTATTCATCACATCAGAACCTAACAATTAATTGAGCATGACTGTGTGATCCAATGTTTGTATCCTCAACAAAAAATTAATAAAAAACTAACTAAAAAATGTATGCGAGCAGAAATTTTTTATGTGATCCAATATAAAATTTATCACTTTCCAAAAAAATGTCAGATTTTTTTTTTTGGATTGAGATGAAAAGATTTCAGGACCAATTATGATGCGTGGACTACTCTCCTGTTGCTATTAAATAAGTAACTAGGAAAAAAAATATACAAACTCAATATATTAATTACAGCTTGCCCATCACGGCATCACCATCGCTCATTTTCAACTTCTTATTTATTTATTTTGCTCGCTTGCTGCTTCTGCCGTCGTTTTATTGTAGCTTTTCTAATGCACTTGAATTTATTATTTCCATGAAAGAAAATTGTCGCGCTATTTCCACACTTGAATTGTGGTCGCCAAATGCAACAATGCTATCTAGTTGATTTAGGCCGTTGACGGTGACGGAATTCAAGAGGGTATGACATCAGCACACAGAACTTTATTTTTTAAAATTTTTTTGAATTAAAATCGTAACCTAGTATTTGAATCTAGTGTTGGGGACCTGTCGGAGGTGTTGTGCAAACCCCGTATTGCCGCTGGATAATTACAAATAGCAAGACAAACTAAATGAGAAAGGGAGCGAGAAAATACAGGTTTAACGAGGTTCAGCAATTGTCTATGTCCTCGAGGCAGAAGGGGAGAAAGATTTTATTAATCAATCAGTTCAAGTTACAATCGCTGGGGACAATATCTGTTTCCTGTTTCTTCAACCTGTAACCTGCAACAGAGAAGAAAACTCGTTTAGTTCTTCAATTAAATGAAAACCGTTTGCTCTCCCCGGCAACGGCGCCAAAAATTTGATAGGGAAAGAAGTAATAGTAGTGCACTATATGCAACGAGAGATGGTTTAGAATCAACCTTCGGTACTCTTATGTTATGCTCAACAACTCCAAGAATGTATTCACAATGTTTATTTACTCCTTCCGAATTACCGTAGTAGCATAGGCTATTACGGGTCGATCCTCAGGGAGAGCTCGGGTCGATCCTCAGGGAGAGCTCGCGATGGAAGCTTTAACGGTTGAATTGTGAAGAGAGAAAACGAGAGTTCTTCTATGTTCAAAAGAAATAAAATGACATGGAAAATTAGAGGGAAAATTTGTTGTGGATTTGAGTGAAAAGAAAAACAATGGAAAAGAAAGTGAAGAGAACTTGAAAACTTAACTAGCTTTGGAAAGAAAACTAGCAAAGGAAAACTTTTGAAAGACTTTTAGATGGAAGAAACCATGACTAGCTAACCTTTCTAATTTACTAACTTACTAATCTCCTTAGGGTGATGCATGCCTCATGTTGATTCATCGGCAAAGGGTTTGTCTTGCTTGTTGGTCAAATTACTTTCCCACTTGGAGGATGAGTTATCTTCTCGGTCTTGCCTTGTAGCCTCATTGATTCATCGGCTCCCGAGATAGAATTTCAATGGTGGAATCAAGGAGTGCCACTCAAGGGAATGCTAAGGAGGAAGATACAAGATTCATTAGTCATTCAAGGCCATACTCAAGCTAGCATTGAAGTAAGAAAATTGTACTACAAACCAATAGCAAAGTTAGTTGATCCATCTTTATGTTCCATCAAGGAACTTGTTCTAAAGATAAGGCTCTAAATGAGGCTCACATGAATCATATAGAATTACAACAAGCATTTGCCAAGAATGAAAGTAACTCATCTTCATTGGGGATGAAAGAGACTCAAAATTACAAGATTAAAAGTTAGCAATCACCCAAGAGTTAGAAGTTAGCAAAGTTAGTGGTTAGCTAGTCATGTTAGAGAGTTAGCTAGACATTGCAAAGAAAAGAAAACAACAATTCATGGTAGAAGAAAAATGCAATGAAATTAAAGCTTGATGAAAGTAAAGCAAGAAAGTAAAGCACTAGAATTTGCAAAGGTGAGAAGATGGATGGATAAATCCTTGCTTCAAGTTGTCACCACTTTGATTACAAGCTCTCACACTCTCTCTTTCTCTCTTTTGCAGAATTCTAGAAGGAGGAAGGAGATTACAAGAGCACTAAAAACTAGAGATAATCCCTACAATTCTCTCAAAAATACAAGCCCTTCTCTCCAAGTCTCTCCCACTTTCTCGCAGAGGCCCTAGGGGTCTATTTATAGGCTCCAGAGAATGAGGCTCTCAAATCTCGACCGTAGGATCAAATCGCTGGCTCAACGGCCAGATTCCTGCCGCGGATCCGCGGCCAGAGCCGCGTTTCCGCGGCCGAATCTTGGCCGTTGTGCCAACGATTTCTGTTGCCGTTCTGTTACAGTTTGTTAGCCACGCTGGATCTGAAATACACCTAGAGGGGGGGTGAATAGGTGTAATTGCTAATCTAATGATCTTTTTAAACTTATGAAATGAGTGATGCAATAATCTCTCAAAAACACGACTAAGAGCCGAATACCCCTTGCGAGGTTCTGAACTCCTTCCTCCCAATTCCCCTTAAATGGGTTAGAGGTGCGCAATGCAACCGTGTTGTATTGAGGTGTGATTGATCAATGCCAAGTATGATGATGAAAATGAAAGGCTCACAATGTAACACAACAAGTATAGCAACACAAGATTCCACAAGTAGAGGGTTAGTTACTCAAGCAAATAATTTAAGGCAATATAAAACAAGAGAAATTGAAAGCAAGAAGAACGCAAAGGCAATCGCAAACAAGGATGATTTGTTTCGAGGTTCGAGCCCGTTGCTCTAGTCCCCGCCTTCACCTCCGTGAAGGGTTTCCACTATCCCCTTAGGATCCCGTACAAGTTAGGCCTCCAAAGACCTCAAGCCCGTAGCTTCACCTTACAAAGAAACTCCACCGAGGAGCTTGTCTCCACAAGAACAAGGATTACAAATAGTGATCTTTAACTAGACCACAACACTCTTTTACAAACACTCTCACTCTTTTACAACTTCACTTATAGAAAGAATATGAAATTTTTGGCTCTATGAAGTGTGGTGAGAAAAGCTTCAGTTGTAGAGTGATATTAGAGATCAAACAACAACTGAAAAACCAATTTGAAAGAATGGAAATGAAAGCTTTAAACTATTTTTCTCTTTCACTTGAAAACAATGAAAACTTGTATTTTTCTTGGTAAATAACTAAGGCCTATTCCCCACTATTTATAGGGAGAGAATAGGTTAAAAACTCTGATTTTTCCAGCTAATTTGATCAGAAAAAGAGTCCCAACAACTCCTAAAAACTCTGTTAAAGAGAAAACCAAAAACAGTTTTTCAGAAATTCCCAAAGAGGAAAGAGCCGTTATGGCTTGTTGCAGGCCTACCGGTCGACTGCCGGTCGACCGGGTCCCTGCTGGCAAAAGAGCCGTTGGGACTTCGGTCGACTGCCAGTCGACCGATCCAAGAAAGGAAACACAGTTTCCTTCTATCGGTCGACCGACCCAGTCGACCGAAAAGATACAGAGAGCAAACATCTCTTTTCGGTCGACCGGTATGTAGGTTCGGTCGACCGACAGACATGCACAGCCTGTGCATGTCTGGACATAGCAGCCGGTCGACTGCTGGTCGACCGGTCTGCCTGAAATAGTTTTTTTTTTTTTTTTTTTTTTTTTTTGGGCAGATTTTTGAGTTAGAAAAATTTGTAAAAAATCTTTAAAAAACTCTGGAACTAAGTGTTATGCTGAACTTTGTTTATATACATGTTTTAAACACGTTTTTGAAGATATAAAGCTTTGAGTACATGTATGTATAAACCAAGGCATAAACTTAGAAATAAACATTTTCAAAAACATAGAAACATTCAAAACAAGTGTGTGTGCAAATCCTAGAGCCAAATTTCACATATTCTATCTTTAACAAAACTACACTTACAAACTTCTAGGTCTTCAAGACTTCAACATGGGCAATCTTCACTTGATCTTCAATATTGCACTTTTGAGCCCAATTTGACTTGTCTTGAATCCAATACACCTTCCTTTAGGGAAGTAATCAACTCTTTAAGATATGAACCTGAAACACACTTAAACAACAGTTGATATTAGTACAAATAACTAATATGTTTTGTAATCATCAAAAAAACACTAAACATGGGTTGATTGTAACCTTGGGCCAACAATCTCCCCTTTTTGATGATGACAAAACATATGAGTTATTAAACAAATAAAAGAGGAAAGAGCTTGGAAAGCTCCCCCTTAAACAATGCTATGTATTTAACATGAATATGAACAACTATGTAAGCATACATAAAGCATTGAAAAATATCATCACCAAAAATAAACTATCATAAGGAATAACAAAATTTAAAACAAACAACATATATTTTCTCCATATATTTTCTCCCCCTTTTTGTCATACATCAAAAAGGGTTAAAAAAAAAATTTTAAGACAAAACAAAACAAACATATTAGAAACCAAAACAAAACAAACTAAGATATTTTAAGTATCAATCTTACATACATTCAATTCACCACAAATAAATGAAAATCTTGCATAATCTAAAGGTTTTGTGAAAATATCTGCAAGTTGAAAATCTGTGGAAACAAAATCGATATCAATGTCACCTTTTTCAAAGTGATCTCTAAGAAAATGATATCTAATGTCTATATGTTTGGTTTTACTATGTTGATTAGCATTTTTGGTCATGTGAATAGCACTAGTATTATCACAATAAATCTTAACATGATCAAAATGTAAATCAAAATCGAGAAGAGTATGTTTCATCCAGAGTACTTGTGCACAACAAGCTCCGGCTGCTACATACTCCGCCTCGGCGGTTGAAAGGGCTACACTATTTTGCTTCTTGGAAGACCAAGACACAAGACAATTGCCCAAGAATTGGCAAGTGCCACTTGTGCTCTTCCTATCTACCCTACAACCGGCATAGTCGGCATCCGAATAACTAGTCATGGTAAATTGGTTAGTTTTCGGATACCACAAACCTAAATCAATTGTGCCCCTAAGATACCTAATTATGCGTTTTACCGCTATTAAGTGTGATTCCTTAGGACATGATTGAAAACGTGCACATAAACATACGGAAAACATTATATCCGGCCTACTAGCCGTAAGATAGAGTAAACTACCAATCATGCTACGAAATAATTTGATGTCTACTTCCTTACCTTGTTCGTCCTTGTCAAGTTTCGTAGTGGTTGCCATGGGAGTCTTTGCTACTTTGGATCCTTCAAGCCCGAACCTCTTGATGAGTTCTTTGGTGTACTTGGCTTGGTTGATGAATGTCCCATCACTACGTTGCTTGATTTGAAGTCCAAGGAAGAAGTTGAGCTCCCCCATCATAGACATCTCGAATTCCTTTTTCATGCATGACTCAAAATTCTTGCAAAGTGAAACATTAGTAGATCCAAAAATAATGTCATCAACATAAATTTGAACTATGAGGATATCTTGATCTATATGTTTGGTAAATAATGTTTTATCAACTTTTCCTTTCTTAAAATCATTTGAAAGCAAAAATGAAAACAATCTTTCATACCAAGCCCTAGGGGCTTGTTTCAAACCATATAGTGCTTTATCTAATTTATAAACATAATTAGGGTGTGTAGGATCAACAAACCCGGGGGTTGTTCAACATACACCTCCTCATCAATATAACCATTAAGAAAAGCACTCTTTACATCCATTTGAAATAACTTAAAATCTTTAAATGAGGCATATGCTAAGGTCATCCGTATGGCTTCGAGCCGTGCTACGGGTGCAAAGGTTTCTTCAAAATCGATTCCCTCGATTTGAGTGTAACCTTGGGCAACTAACCTAGCCTTGTTTCTAACTACATTACCCGATTCATCCAACTTGTTCTTAAAGATCCATTTAGTACCAATAGTTGGTCTATCTTGGGGCCTAGGAACAAGATGCCATACTTGGTTGCGCTCAAATTGATTGAGCTCCTCTTGCATAGCAAGCAACCAATATGAATCGGCCTCGGCCTCGAGGACATTTTTAGGTTCTATGTGTGAAATAAAAGCAAAATTACCACAAAAATCTTGAATCTTAGAGCGAGTGGTTACCCCTTTTGATACTTCACCTATGACGAGGTCCTTGGGATGATGAGGATTGAATCTCCAATCCTTTGGTAGTGGTTGAGAGGGCTCCTCTTCATTTGCTTGATGTTCATTTCCTTGAGCCTCTTCCACTTTGGCTTCACTTCCATCACCATCCTTTGGCTTGTCTCCCATGGTAGAAGCATCCTCCAAGGTCACTTTCTCCAACCCTTCATCTAAAGCATCAATTTCTACACAATACTTAACAAACTTGTTAGATTCCTCAAATTTAACATGAATAGATTCCTCAATAGTCAAAGTTGACCTATTGAAGACTCTATAAGCCTTACTAGTATTTGAGTAACCTACAAAAATAGCCTCATATGATCTAGCATCAAATTTTCCCAAATTAATATTTGTATTTAAAACAAAACATTTGCAACCAAACACTTTGAAATAAGAAACATTAGGTTTTCTAGAAAAATACATCTCATAAGAAGTCTTAGTAGTATTTTTACATAGGAAAACACGATTTGCAATGTAACATGAAGTATGAACGGCCTCGGCCCACAAATAATGTGGTAGACCATATTCATTTAACATTGTCCTAGCCATCTCTTGTAAAGTACGATTTTTCCGCTCAACTACTCCATTTTGTTGTGGAGTTCTAGGACAAGAAAGTTCATGTTTTATTCCATGTTCCTCACAAAAAGTGGTAAAGGGAAGGTTAATGAACTCACCTCCTCTATCACTTCTTATTTTAATTATTGAGGAGTCATTTTCCTTTTCAACTCTTTTCTTAAAGGCTTGAAAATGTGAAAAGGTTTGACTTTTATGTTCAAGAAAATAAACCCAGGTAAAACGAATCATCTACTAAAACATAAGCAAATCTACTCCCACTTAAACTTTTGGTTTGTGTAGGGCCAAATAAATCCATGTGGATTAGCTCCAATGGACGTGATGACATGATATCCTTAATTGATTTGAATGAGGACTTAGTTTGTTTCCCAAATTGACATGCGTCACAAACTCGGTCCTTTTCAAAGTTCAATGAAGGAATACCCTTCACCATTTCCTTAGAGTTAAGCCTAGAAATATGGTCAAATGAAACGTGGCCTAATCTCCTATGCCATAACCAAGAGTCGTCATCGAGGGCTTTTAAACATGTTATATTACAAGACATATTTAGCATATCTATCATATATACATTACTTTCACGAAAACCGGAAAATACACAAACATTAGAATTTTTGTCAACTATTTTACAAGCAATATCATCAAAAATAACATTAAATCCTTTATCACATAATTGACTAATGCTCAAGAGATTATGCTTGAGCCCGTCTACTAAAACTACATTTTCAATTAAAGGAGAAGTGCCAAGCTTTACATTACCAATACCAATGATTTTACCCTTGGCGTCATCTCCGAAGGTGACGGTGCCACCTTCATGATATCTTGATAGGGTTGCAAAGTTGTTGATGTCCCAAGTCATGTGCCTTGAGCAACCGCTATCAAGATACCACAAACCTCTACGTCGTTGAGCTTTGGAAAGTACCTACATCATTTAAAACAATTGTTGACTTTGGTACCCAAACTTTCTTGGGTCCTTGAAAGTTAGTGTTACGAACCCAAACATTATGAGATGATGCACTTAGTCTATCATAGCAAAAATTAGCTAAGTGTCCTTTCCGTCCACAATGTGAACATGTGTACACTTTTCTATACATAAATGCATGGTGTGTATGTGAAGTGTGAGCATGCTTTGGGGGTTTACCATGATGCATAGGTTGTGTAGCATGTACATGAGCATGAGCATGAGCATGATGAACATTTTTCTTAGGAGCTTGTTTCTTAGGAGACATATTCTCCATCTTCTTCTTATCAAACTCACTACACTTTTTCAAAACAACATCTAATGAGTCTAATCTTTCCTTAAGCATGGCAATCTCATTAGAATCTACAAATGGGGTCTTTCCTTTACAAGCAATCTTATATTTTTCAAAATCATTTTTAGTGGAAACTAAAGAAGAATGCAAGTCATTATTTTCTTTAGAAAGATTTAACACTTGAATACTCAAAGATTCATTGTCCTTTTTCATTTTCAAGTACTTTTTCTTCATGAAGTCATAATTTGAGAAAGTTCTATAAATGCTTCACTTAACTCATCCATGGATAAATCTTCATCAAAAGGAGTTGAGGGGGTTACCTTGCTTGTGCTCTCATTTGCCATGAAGCACATATTGGCGGTGTCGATCTCCTCCTCGGATTCACTTTCGTCATCCCATGTTGCTTTCATAGCCTTCTTCTTGTATGGCTTCTTGGATGAAGATGGCTTCACTTGGTCCGGACACTCCGCTACTATGTGTCCCGGCTTTTGGCAATTAAAGCAAATGATCTTCCTTTCTTCCTTGCCTCCTTGCCATCTCCTCCTTCCTTGGAACTTTGCCTTGTTGTACATCCTCCGGACATTTTTGACTAGAAGTGAGAGCTCCTCGTCATCTTCTTCTTCGTCATCTTCGTCGGAGTAGGTAGCATGACTTTTGAAGGCAATGGTCTTCTTTTTGGTAGGTGCCATGTCCTCCCTTGCTTTCCTTTCCATCTCATGGGTTTTGAGGTTCCCAATGAGACCTATAAGCTCCATCTCTTCATTGTCGTTGAGTTCCTTCAAGGTTGTTGCTTTAACTTCCCATGAAGGAGGAAGGGCCCGGATGATCTTCCTTACTCTTTGATCATTGTTGATATCTTCACCTAAAGAAGAGAGTCCATTAGTAATCTTGGTAAATCTTGTAACCATATCATCTATGGTTTCATTGTCTTGCATGCTAAATGTTTCATATTGAGACCGAAGAAGGTCAATCTTAGCCTTCTTTACTTGTGAGGTCCCCTCATGAGTGACTATCAAGTGTGACCAAATCTCAAATGCGGATTTGCAATGTATAACCTAGCTATGTCATCATCATTTAGGGCTTGAAGAAGTGCATAGTGAGCTTTGGCATTGGCATCGAATTCCTTAGTCTCTATTTCGGACCAAGTGGATTCGTCACCGGGGGGTACACTAAAGGACTTAGCCACGGCCTTTGCAACTCGGCTACCTAGAGATTGCAAAAACACGGTCATCTTAACCTTCCATATGGGAAAGTTAAGTCCATCAAACTTGGGAGGGGTCTTAATTCCATCGGCCATTTTTACTATATGAATGTGAATGAAATGATTAGCAAATGAGGATCTTCTCTAAGGTTGTTAAACCAAATCCTAGAGTCCAAGCTCTGATACCAATTGAAATACACCTAGAGGGGGGTGAATAGGTGTAATTGCTAATCTAATGATCTTTTTAAACTTATGAAATGAGTGATGCAACAATCTCTCAAAAACACGACTAAGAGCCGAATACCCCTTGCGAGGTTCTGAACTCCTTCCTCCCAATTCCCCTTAAATGGGTTAGAGGTGCGCAATGCAACCGTGTTGTATTGAGGTGTGATTGATCAATGCCAAGTATGATGATGAAAATGAAAGGCTCACAATGTAACACAACAAGTATAGCAACACAAGATTCCACAAGTAGAGGGTTAGTTACTCAAGCAAATAATTCAAGGCAATATAAAACAAGAGAAATTGAAAGCAAGAAGAACGCAAAGGCAATCGCAAACAAGGATGATTTGTTTCGAGGTTCGAGCCCGTTGCTCTAGTCCCCGCCTTCACCTCCGTGAAGGGTTTCCACTATCCCCTTAGGATCCCGTACAAGTTAGGCCTCCAAAGACCTCAAGCCCGTATCTTCACCTTACAAAGAAACTCCACCGAGGAGCTTGTCTCCACAAGAACAAGGATTACAAATAGTGATCTTTAACTAGACCACAACACTCTTTTACAAACACTCTCACTCTTTTACAACTTCACTTATAGAAAGAATATGAAATTTTTGGCTCTATGAAGTGTGGTGAGAAAAGCTTCAGTTGTAGAGTGATATTAGAGATCAAACAACAACTGAAAAACCAATTTGAAAGAATGGAAATGAAAGCTTTAAACTATTTTTCTCTTTCACTTGAAAACAATGAAAACTTGTATTTTTCTTGGTAAATAACTAAGGCCTATTCCCCACTATTTATAGGGAGAGAATAGGTTAAAAACTCTGATTTTTCCAGCTAATTTGATCAGAAAAAGAGTCCCAACAACTCCTAAAAACTCTGTTAAAGAGAAAACCAAAAACAGTTTTTCAGAAATTCCCAAAGAGGAAAGAGCCGTTATGGCTTGTTGCAGGCCTACCGGTCGACTGCCGGTCGACCGGGTCCCTGCTGGCAAAAGAGCCGTTGGGACTTCGGTCGACTGCCAGTCGACCGATCCAAGAAAGGAAACACAGTTTCCTTCTATCGGTCGACCGACCCAGTCGACCGAAAAGATACAGAGAGCAAACATCTCTTTTCGGTCGACCGGTATGTAGGTTCGGTCGACCGACAGACATGCACAGCCTGTGCATGTCTGGACACAGCAGCCGGTCGACTGCCGGTCGACCGGTCTGCCTGAAATAGTTTTTTTTTTTTTTTTTTTTTTTTGGGCAGATTTTTGAGTTAGAAAAATTTGTAAAAAATCTTTAAAAAACTCTGGAACTAAGTGTTATGCTGAACTTTGTTTATATACATGTTTTAAACACGTTTTTGAAGATATAAAGCTTTGAGTACATGTATGTATAAACCAAGGCATAAACTTAGAAATAAACATTTTCAAAAACATAGAAACATTCAAAACAAGTGTGTGTGCAAATCCTAGAGCCAAATTTCACATATTCTATCTTTAACAAAACTACACTTACAAACTTCTAGGTCTTCAAGACTTCAACATGGGCAATCTTCACTTGATCTTCAATATTGCACTTTTGAGCCCAATTTGACTTGTCTTGAATCCAATACACCTTCCTTTAGGGAAGTAATCAACTCTTTAAGATATGAACCTGAAACACACTTAAACAACAGTTGATATTAGTACAAATAACTAATATATTTTGTAATCATCAAAAAAACACTAAACATGGGTTGATTGTAACCTTGGGCCAACAGGATCTTCTAGAAGGCTGGGGATATGCGTGGACGATTCCAGATCTGGGCTTGACTTTTGGGCTTTTCCTTTTGGCTTTTAATTAATCCCATTAATTCCTTGATAATTCCATAGATTATGGGCCTTCCTCTCCATTAATGGTGGACCTGCAAATTTAGAGAGAAAAACAATAAAAACCTCATTTTTATTTACATAAAGCATAGTATGGAAGTGGAAGATGATGCAAAAATGAACTACAATCACACCCCCATATCTAGCTTTTGCTCGTCCCCGAGCATAAAGAAAAAGAAAAAATAAAATTCTAACTAAATTATTGAACCACTTTCGTAGGTGACACGATTGCACTGAGCACGTGCAACAAGCCGTTAAACCTCTAGGTTACCCTAGAGGAGGAGTGTTGTCTCCTGAGAATTTTCAGCGGATTGCACCCACAAAATCCAAAAAGAAATAAGAAAAATGTTAGTGAAAAATTTGATCCATATTTTTCAAGAATCTTACTTGATCTATAGGTTTCAGGTTACCCTAAACTCGTCATTCTTTTTATAAGTGTCTATTTAGAGTTTTGTCTTCAACTTAGGTTAAGTTTCTAAGGAATAGATCGAAGACCGGATTTTGCATCAAACCTATTATATATACATTTATAAATATGAAGGATTTTTCTCAGACTAAGTTCATTTATTTACTAATATATACAATGTATTTTTTTCGTTTATTTATTTATTTATTTATTTACATTTCCTTAGCTTCCTTAGGCTTTCTAATTTACCCATGTAACGAGCCTCTTACCGATGACTCCCAAACCAGTCGGTCTTAGGGCACCAGATGAAGATACATCCATAAGGTTCGAGGACTCGAGTAAACTAGGCCACGAATACTAAGGACTTAACCACCTTTAGGCGTGATTGGCCATGCTTCTTAAGGCACAGCTAACCAGCTTAATTAGTGACTAAGTGATTATTTGATTTATTTATTTATACTTATATTATTATTATTTTTTTATATTATATTATATATATGTGTAAATAGAATCACTAAGTCTTTGATTAATCCCTCAATATGTTTAATGTATATATCCTAAAGAAAGAATTAAAATCTAGTTATTTTTCTTATCCTTTTTTACTTAACCTAAAAATCCAACAAAACTCCTCTTTTCGACTTATAATTAGAAATCATAGTTAAGAGTTTCCTTAATCCCTAAAGTCAAGTTTAATTCTTTAAAAATGGATCAAAAATTTCTTTTTTTCTCTTTTTTTTAAAAAAAGAAAAAGTAAAATCTAAAGAAAATGAAAAATCTAAAAAAAAAAGTAAAATTTAAAAATAAATAAATAAAATAAAATCTTAAAAAGAAAATGAAAATCCTAAAAAGAAAATAAAAAATCCTAAGTTAGTATCTACCCCCCAATACCTATCTCATGCATTGTCCTCAATGTATGCAAGATAAAATATGCATGAAATAGGTAAAGGAACTGAATCACTCCCGTCGTCGTTTTGGACCAGCGGTGGTGCTGGGTCCAGCCGACTGTGAACGCCGAAGCCCTGCCTCAATACCTTCTAATCTAGAGGATTGCTCCTCCACTTTTTTCCTTAGCCGAACCTGTCCCCTAAAAATTTTCTTCATGCCCCGCCAAATGGTGGACATGAATGCACGTGAGTCCGTAGGGGGGTCCTGGTGCCAAAATGCGGGCTCATCTTCCTCCTCTAGACTCTCCTCAGAAGAGGACTCCACAGGCACATCCTCGGACTGGACATTAGGGGTCCAGACCGCATGTAAGCAACTGTTGTAGGCACTAGTGGCCCTCTCATGTGCGACACACACCCAGTTATAAGTGTCAAATACAGCGTCCGGTAGGAAAGTCCTACAGAGACGCGTGATCAGAATGGCGTGTGAAAATTTAGCACCCCGGGTGCGTGAGGAGTTGGTAATTATGGAATAGAAGATGGTCCTGTTGAGGCAGACCGTGTGCTGCCTAGTCATAAGGTCATGGATATTTGCAACACTGGGCGGTTAAAGGAAGTGGTGTGGTCCAGACCCAAAATATTGCGTTGAATCCATCGTCCAACGCAATGTACATTGCGGAATGTGGTGCTGGCCTTAAGCCCGAGGTCTTGCTCGGTGCAGCGGGCTCCCATAATGGTCATGTAATCAATGAGCGGAAGGGGCTCGCTGTGTCGTGGGTAAATTGGGACGTGAGTGAGTTCCTCAAGGAGCGTGATAAAAATGTCTCCTAAGGGCATGTGGACCGTGAATTGATATGTGTTGAAATCAACCGATGCATGATCAATGGAGTTATAAAATGATGTCACTAAATCGGGACAATAGAAAGCATCATGTTTGGAGTTATCATATACAAGCGAGTACCAATCCCATGCATGAATCCTATCAATGAAATGTGCCCGTACCCATTGGTGTCATGTAGAATTTTTGAATAATCCTTTTATGCAAATAAATTTGGTGCCATGCTAAATGTAGATCAAAACAATAGATTGGAAGATTGAAAATCAAACCGCCCCCGGAATACGTGGGGGGAACAATAAGATTTGCAGAGGGCACTGGATCAGGAATTGGGACGATCAGGCACCAAATCGGCCACCAGCAGAGAAAATCGACGGCCAAAGAACTTGGTGGCGCTCCAGCAGAGACAAGAAAGCTGCGGATTCGCGGTTCTGGTCGCGCAAACGCGGCAGACAGGCAGAGTCTGTGGAGGGGAAAAATTCTGACGGCGGCTCTTGAAGGGATAGTTTTAGATCTGAGATTCGTTTGGGGTTTGAGGGGAGAGAGTCAGGGTAGATAGAATTATAGGGGGTTGAAAAGGTGGAAGTCCCAATATGACCCTAGGTGAAATAGGATATTTACAAACCTAGGTTTATTTGAAAAGGAAGTTATGAAGAAGTGGATCTCTTGGTGCCAATTAGCACCAAAGCCCAATTTTTTATTTTTTTGCGTTTTGTTTTTTTTATTTATTTATTTACAAAAGGGTACCAAAATAATTTACAAGGAAAATGTACATGAAGTATGTCCACCACCTAGGACTTCTTTTGGTCGTATCCCTCTAGCCCGTTTCCCATCATTCTAATGGGTCCGTTAATAAGGCTCAGTTGGGAAACCAGTTGTATTGTCACTTGAGCCTTCGGCATCCCCAGTTTCACCTTTTTAGTTGTTTATCCCTCATGTCATTACAATCCTCTTTCAAAAACTTGCCACCATCACTCTTTTCATTTGAAACTTCTTTATTCTGAATGCCAAGAAATTCCAACTCAGCCTCGTATATTTCCTCAAAGCTGAGGTCAACACTTTCCCCTAGAGATGTGCGATTGATCAAAACATCCCTAGTTGGTTCATCCAGATACATGAGTTCTTCTTTGAAGAGGTCTTCAAAAAGTATGTCAATCAGAGGTTCTTGAATTATATCCTCTTGGGATAAATTCTTGGTTGGCTCTTTGAAAGTGAAGATATCCAAATCAATTTTCCCCTTTTGAAAAGGTACTCGAACATTAGGATCTTTCACATCAAGATGATTGCTTTCATTTTGAAACAATTCATTAAGAAACAGCGACTCATCTTCTGACACTTCACTCTCTTCCTCACAATTGTTTCCAACAAAGTTGACCTCAAATGTGTGATCTTTTGTCTTACAAGGTTGTTTGTCTATGTTGAAGACATTCACTTCTCGAGTCATGTCGCCAAAAGTTAACCTCATGGATTCATTCCTGCAATTGATGATGACATTGGCAGTAGCAAGGAATAGTCGCCCCAGGATAACAGGAGTTTGAGCCCTATGATTGGAGTTAGACACAGGTTGTGTCTCAAGAACTACAAAATCAACAGGGTAAATAAACTCCCCAACTCTGACAAGAACATCATGAATTTCCCCTTGGGAATCTTCACAGAGCGATCGGCCAATTGTATCGTAACTTTGGTCAGACGGAGGTCGCCTAACTCTAGTTGTTGATACACGAAAAAGGGAAGGAGATTGATACTGGCTCTCAAATCAAGTAATGCCCTATTGATAGTAGTCTGTCCTATGATACAAGAGATGGTTGGGCTCCCTGGGTCCTTGTATTTCACAGGAATTGCCCAGTGAACAACTCACTAATGTTCGAAGCTAGGAAGACTTTCTTAGGGACATTTGCTTTCCTCTTCTTGGTACACATTTCCTTTGAAGAATTTTGCATATGAAGGGACTTGTTGTATTGCATCAAGAAGAAGTACATTGATTTGGACTTGATTAAACATTTCTTTGATCTTCTCCATATGAGCATTCAGTTTTTGATTTGCTAGCCTATTTGGAAATGGTGCAATAGGCTTATATGGTTGCTCATCTACCTTTTCTTTCTCTTTGGCTTTAGAAGTTGATGGTTCAGAACTGGAAGATGGATTGTCTGGAGTTGGTTGCACTGGAACAGGAGGTGTTAGTTTTGGTATTGATTTGGATGGTTGATTAGAAACCCTATTATCTACCTGCTTCCCGGATCTCAGAATATGAATAGTGTTGCATTGACTGGGGCCCATGTCTTCAACTTCATGCAGAGGGAAGTGATTTTTTGGATTGGGCACTGGGTGGCTTGGTAGCATACCTTTTTTCTCTCATTTAAAGAATTAGCCAATTGCCCTATCTGGACTTGTAACTTGTTCATATCCTGAGCCTGGGTTTTTGTTAGGGTTTTTTTCATTTTTCCAACTCTGATATTCTCTTGTCTGAATTACTCTGGGGTTGATGTTGTTGATATGTAGGCTGGAAGTTTGTTTGGTGATGTGGTGGACTCTGATATGACTGGAATTGTAGTGGATTCTGATATGAGTGAAAATTTGGTGGATTCTGGTGAAACTGGGTGGATGAGACTGAGCAGGATATGGATGTGGAAATGATTGCCTAGGTTGCTCAGGACCAGACTGACTCCAGGAAAAATTTGGATGGTTTCGCCATCCCGGATTGTACGTATTGGAGTATGGATTGTGGTTTGGTCTAGTGTATGCAGCATTCATGTTCTCCTGATACATTTGAGACTGGTAAACAGGACACTCCTCAAATACGTGGTTGAGATCATGGCAATAGGTACAATCCGGTTTTACCACAGGTGGTTGGTTGACCTGGTTCACAGCAGAATATTTCCTTAATTCAAGCAATTCTATTCTCTTCATCAATTGTGTTATTTTAGCCTCAGCAGCTATAGAGGATTCTATTGAATGCAACCTTACCCAGAATTGATGATCTTTTTGATCAACTTCATGGAGCCCGAGTATTTTCTAAATTAGATTTACAATCGGGTTATCATCAGCTAAAGGTGAAGAAAGAAGATATTCCAAAGACAGCATTCAGGACTCGCTATGGTCATTACGAGTTTCTAGTCATGCCCTTCGGAGTCACCAATGCCCCTGCAGTCTTTATGGATTTGATGAACAGAGTGTTCTCGCCATATTTAGATCAGTTTGTAGTTGTATTTATAGATGATATCTTGATATATTCCAAGAATGACAGAGAGCATGCAGAACACTTGAGGATAGTGTTACAGACTCTCCAGCAGGAACAACTTCATGCTAAGCGGAGCAAGTGTGACTTCTGGCTAGACTGTATAGCTTTCCTTGGACATATGATTTCAGAAGAAGGAATTTCAGTTGACCCTAGCAAAATTCAGGCAGTAAAGGACTGGCCAATTCCAAAGACAGTAACAGAAATTAAGAGTTTTATTGGATTAGCTGGATATTACCGGCGTTTTGTCCAAGATTTCTCTAAGATCGCAGCCCCGTTAACAAAGCTCACCCGAAAAGGGGAAAAGTATATATGGACAGAGGAATGTACTGCAACATTTGAACAATTAAAGAAAAGACTCATTACAGCTCCAGTCTTGAGGACTCCCTCAGGAAGAGGAGGGATGGTTATATACAGTGATGCATCTGGAAAAGGCCTGGGGTGTGTATTAATGCAGCATGATCATGTCATAGCTTATGCATCCAGGCAATTGAAATCACATGAGAGAAATTACCCAACTCATGACTTAGAGCTGGCAGCAGTAATATTCGCATTGAAAATCTAGAGGCATTATCTTTTGGGAGACAAGGTGTTAATCTACACTGATCACAAGAGTCTTAAGTATATTTTCACGCAGAAGAATTAAACATGAGACAGAGACGGTGGCTTGAATTGATGGCGGACTATGATATAGACTTACAATATCATCCTGGAAAGGTCAATACAGTACCAGATGCATTGAGCAGGAAGCCAGAAAATAAAATACTCGTACAACTCACTCAACAGAAGGAGTTGATTCAGGACATCACAAAAATTGGACTTACTACTAGTACGAGGAACTGATAAGTCAGGACAGTTAATGACTTTTCAGATTCAATCAACCCTGATGAATGAGATTAAAGAAGCTCAAAAGGAAGATCCCAGATTACAGAAATTCAGAGCTCAAGTAGAGGCTGGATTAAGAACTGATATCCGTATTCATTCGGATGATGCACTTTATTTGGTAACAGAATTTGTGTTCCCCAAGGAGAAGTTCGACAGAAAATTTTGGCAGAGGCACATAGTTCGGCTTATTCCATACACCCAGGGGAACTAAAATGTATCAAGACATAAAGCAGCAGTTTTGGTGGAATGCTATGAAGAGGGAGATAGCCCAGTATGTGGCCAAGTGCTTAGTTTGCCAGCAGATAAAGAAAGATAGAACACCAGAGAAACAGCTGGACTTCTACAACCCTTACCGATACCCGAATGGAAGTGGGAACATATCACCATGGATTTTGTCACGGCTCTACCCCGCAGTCCTAAGGGAATAATGCAGTATGGGTAATCATCGATCGCCTCACAAAATCAGCTCACTTCATACCATTCAGAGTAGGTCAAACAACAGAAGTTCTGGCAGACAAATATATGAAGGAAATAGTTCGTCTGCATGGAGTTCCGGTTAGCATCGTATCGGATAGAGATACAAGATTCCGATCGCATTTCTGGGAAAGTCTCCAAGAAAATCTAGGAACTCGTCTGAAATTCAGTACTTCATATCACCCCCAGACAGACGGACAATCTGAATGAACTATCCAAATTCTTGAAGACATGCTGCGAGCCTGCATGATTGAATTTAAAGGGTCATGGGAAGACTATCTTCATTTGGCAGAATTCTCTTATAACAATAGCTATCAGGCCAGTATCAAGATGGCTCCGTATGAAGCCTTGTATGGTAGAAAATGTAGGTCACCATTATGTTGGGACGAAGTCGGTGAGAGAAGACTTTTGGGGCCAGATATACTAATTCAGACAACAGACAAAGTCATAATTATTAGAGATCACCTCCGGGCAGCACAGAGCCGACAGAAAAGTTGGGCTGACATTAACAGAAGACCATTGGAATTCAAAGCAGGTGATCATGTATTTTTAAGGATATCACCACAAAAGGGGTAATCCGATTCGGTACTCGGGGGAAACTTAGTCCGAGATATATCGGCCCATTCGAGATTTTGGATCGCGTGGGAGATGTAGCTTACCGATTGGCATTACCGCCGTCGTTAGAAGGAATTCATAATGTCTTTCACATATCACAGTTACGGAAGTATGTCAAGGATGAGAGTCATATTCTAAATCACTCTGAACTGGAACTACGACCAGATCTATCCTATAAAGAGCAACCTATGGCCATTCTGGACAAAAGTATCAAGACTCTGAAGAATAAGGCAATACCATTAGTATTGGTTTCTTGGAATAGGCATATTCCAGGGGAGGCCACGTGGGAACGAGAGGATGTAATTCGTGAGCGTTACCCTCAACTATTTACATCTTAGTTGGTAAAATTCTTTCTTCCTATTCTTCTCTACCGTCATATTCCCTTCATGAAATTTCGAGGACGAAATTTTTTGCAAGGTGGATAGATTGTAACACCCATCCTCAGAATACGTACTCATATGCGTATCCTGATTTTTTTTAAACACTTTGTTATTTTTTATTTATTATTTTCTCTTATTTATTTCTCTTACAATGGAAGTACTACATGATTTGATCTCTCTGGTAATCAAATTGGTCAATTTCATTTTAAACACTGTTTCCCAATATTTTAGATTTTTCATGATTTTTCAGATTTTTTCTGAATTATTTTATAAACACCCTAAAATCAGGATTAATCGGTACAGCTGGTTTATTCCTAGATTTTTAATTTACAACTGGGGTTAAATTTTGAGAAACCGCTTTCACATATCTACTTAGAATAATATTTACTATCTTAATTCATTTTTGGAATTTTCAAAATTTAACAGATTTCTGCCGGATTTGGCGTCGACCGATATTAGCGGCCGATTTCAAGAGATTTTAATTTAAAAACTATAAAGAATTTATTAAAACAAATTTCACCATGATTCTTAGAATAATATTCTTGATTTTTGAGAATTTTTGCGGGTCGTTCTGAGATACTTGATTTCGGACGATGTCGGTATTTTCCCGAATGTTTTCCGCATCCGCAACCGAATCCGGGAATCCGCCACTCTAATTATTTTTCCTTTTTCTTCCAAGAAAATATCTTTCTTTTTCCATTTTCCTTTTCTTTTTCCTATTTTCTTTCCTTCCTTTTCCTTCCACCAAATTCTACAAAATTCTCCATTCTTCCATTATCTTCTACAACCTTCCACCAAAAATATCTAAACACCAAAAATATCTTCTCCAAAATATCCAACCTCTCTCCCATCACCATGGTCGGCCAAGAGAGAGACACCTCACCCTCTCCATTTGACAAAAAAACCCCTCTCTAAACATTTTTACATCACCTTCACAAATCCAATTCCTATATAAACCTTTCCTTCATCTTTCCACTTCATTTTTCTCTTCACCAAACTTTAACCACCACCAACTCCTCCTTCATCTCCACCACAACCACAACCACTACAACTTCTCTAACTCCCTACCTTCATCTTCTTCCTCCTCCATCTCCATTTAAACCACCACAACTCCAAAAACTCCACCAAAGCCTCCACCTTCTCCAAAACTACCACCACAACAAACCTCTCCACAAAACCACCACCCCATCATCTTCTCTAGGGCCGGCCACCCTCCTTGGATTAGGGCCAAGCTCTTCTTCGTCGGTAACATCGCCGATGATTATTCTGGTAATCGTTCACGATTATTCCGGTAATCATTCCGGTGACGATTATAACGACAACAACTAACATCACCATCACCTCTACTATTTTCCACCACCATCTTCATTTCCACCATCACTTTCACCATCACAACACCACCTCCATCTCCACTACTTCAACCTCCAAACATCACCTCCTTCACTTTCTTTTATTAGTCCACCAAAATCCATCTTCTTCACCAAATAACACCACTACCAAAAGAATCACCTTCCCTTCCTCTCTTCCTCCCTCTCCTTGGGGCCGGCCACTTCCTAGGCCACCACCAAGGGGTGGCGCACCACCCTAGGGCCGGCGGCCACCCAAGGGCCAAGCCCCCTTTCCTTTACTCGCTTGGTGTTTTTCCTCTCCCAAAGATTCGGACGCGCAAAGCTTCAAAAGTGGCATTTTAGGCGAGTGACTTTTCTCGCCAAGAAAATGGACTTGCATCAAAATCATTATTATGTTGTATTTTGTATCAGTGCGGGTGGGTTGTATGGGTGTGTGTGTTGTAATCTGTGGACATGTCTTCACTTGAACAGGACTGATATACTGTAATGCTTGTAATAGGATAGAACAACTCGTGCGGACCATTCAGCCTCCGGTCTCTCACTATCTCGAAAGAGAAGTGATTTGAAACCGCCAGGTTTCTCAGCACCGCCTCCAGACCATTCGGCCTCCGGTCTCTCACTATCTCGAAAGAGAAGTGATTGAGACCGTCAGGTTTCTCAGCTCCATTTGGTGAGCATACTTAGCCCTCAGCGCTTTACCACTAGATTCGTCTAGGTAAGATGCTGCCGGATTTGCTACTCGCACTGTACGTCGAGTTGTCCCGGTAATCTTGCCAGACGCTCCAGTGTTAAACACTGTTAGCTGTCTGTGCCTCCAGCTTGCTTAGCTCTACTCGATTATGCTTAGCTACTACCTGATAATTGCCCCTGGTTATTACATGACTTGTCACTTGACGAATATCACCCTCTTGTCATGCTATCACTTGACACCCTGCATGATATACTTGACTCTCATAATTATCACGATAACGGGAATGATAACCTGACATCATGTTTTCATCTGATATATTATAGTACATACTGTACTCCTGAGATACCTGTATTCCTGATATTCCTGACTTATTCCTGCTCATTCCCGGAATCTGATAATCATCTAATAAACCGTAAAATGAGACAACTTACATGGGTCGGGGAAAACTTGCGGCTATCAATATATGTTCATGTTTACAGTGGTATTAGGCATGTTGTGCAACTAAAACTTCCAGTCTGACCTGTGGGCCTCCAGGCGACCGAGGGGAGTGCTGGCTCCCTCCTTCTTGGTACCATCTTGATAAGGGCATCCTATAAGAACCTCCTGATCGCCTTGCGGCAGGTTCCGTCCACCAAGCAACGGAACAATCCTGGGCCGTGGTCCCGGGTATGTACGGGACCCACTGTAAACATTGTTCGTTGATACCCCCGCTGGTTTCCAATAACAGTCTCAACTTACTCAGATGTGGATGTATGTGAATTAGGACACTATGGCACATACCTAGACATCTGAGTAGGATGAGTAATAAGATTAAGCATTAAAAGTGATAATATCGATGCATTCGGGTTTTTCCATCTATAACACGTTGTGCCTCCTTTACTTGCTTATTATTCATAATGCTATATCAACTCTCATACACTTATCTCTTATGCCACCTGGCTGTGATATAAGATACATGTAATAGTATATCACACTCAGTGATAACTTTGTAAATTGTACTCCTTATGTTGGCATATGTATAAATACTACGTTTTGTCGTACTGTGATTCTTGCCTGTACTGATGCTTAGCGTATATACGTATGGGTACTTATGACCTGCGTATATACGTCGCAGTAATGTCTCCGTATCCGCGGGATCGGCGTTACAGGTTGGTACAAGAGCCTAGGTTTTCACACCTACAGTACAATCTAGCAGCAAATTAATGGAATATTAATTTGCAATTGCTATGCATGAGTCTCAGTTATACAATCCAACTACAATGTACAAAGTTTCTATTCCTTCTTGACCCCTTTCCTTATGTCCTAAAATCCTTCTATCTTTCCAGTTTCCAGTCATCTTTTACCAACATAAATATGGATAGAAGAACGGGTCGTAACAGCTCGGACAATTACCAAATGGACCCACGGGAAAGAATGCTGATATTATGAGGGTTATCCAGAATATGATGGAGAATCAACAAGCAGACAGAACTCTGTTGACTGATTTTCCTGCACACAAAATATTATATGTTAGTTTTAAGAATAGATGTGCAAGTCTCAGTTCTAATCCGCGGTAGCAGGGCTATGCGGGTCGTGATCCTCAGGGAGGGACTGCGATGGAAGCGTTAAGCAAGTTTCTCTAAAGTTTTTATTTTTATTTGTTAAGTTAGAAAGGAAGTGGTATTACAATGGGTGGTAGAAAAGAATATGGAGATGAGTTGTATTTAATCTACAAAAAAGAAAAGAAAAGAAAAAGAAGAAAACTTATCTCTTTAGTCTGCTTGCCGTTTGAACCGTTGCGATGATTTCCCTTTTCTTGGAAGGTGTACAAGCACGGCTTATGGGATCGTCCGCCTTCTTAATCTACTCTACGAAATGAAAAACAAGCTATGAAGACCTGTTCATCGCCATTGGGCCGTCAAGTTCCTTCTTCGGCTAGGTATTCTCGAAGCAGTTGGATCTCATGGTGGGCAAGACATTAGAGAACAAATAGAAGAAAGTAGATACAAGATTAAAATAAGAATAAAAGAAACTAGAATAATACAAGAATAAAAAACAAGCCTTGATTCGATTATTAAACAATGGTGGAAAAATAACACTTACACCGACTGTCACCATCAGTACAAGCAGATCCCTTCCTCCATGAATACATCATCTCCTCTCAGCTTTTACAAAAAGAAAATAAAAAATATACATAGGTGGAAAGAAAACCTAAAAACCCTAACTTTGGCCCTTGGCTCTTCTCTGGACGCTCTGTACGTTGCACTGCAGGAGATATTTATAGGTGCAGAAGGCCGAGGAGTCCTGGATGAACTTGCCCACGAAATCTGGGATTCTAACTCATCCAGAATGCCGCGCTTTTGCCGCGGGTCCGCGGCCCTTTAGTGGCTTCTGGCCACGCGCTTTGGCGCGTGCTCTCCTGGTTCGTCCATCTGGGCGCCTGCTTCTGGAAGTTTGATCCTGGCTCTAAATATTGGGATATGGATATAACTTGGAAATCAAGTTATCTAGACTTTGTATTCTCCCAATCTCTTTTAAACGAATTCCTTCTCATCTTTGGCTTTTATGCACATCCTGCAAGAGTTAGGGTTGGGTAGAATTCTATCCTTCCCTCATCTTTGATAATTGCAACTTTAGCCCTTGTATAATTGCACTTTGACAATCTGATTTTGCACTTTGACTCTTGGGCTTCAAATATGGGCTTGGATCTGGGCTTTTGGGCTCTTTAAGCTTTATTTATTGTTAAAATAATAATTCGAGGCCTGCACACAATAAATTACAAATTATTAATAAATGTGCAGAATTAAATGAATAAATATGAAAATGTGATGGTAAATATGATGATAAAAATGCACTTTTCACTACAATCACACCCACACTTATCTTTTTGCTCGTCCTCGAGTAAAACAAAGAAAAAGAAAAAGTTAATCTAACCTAACTCACTTTCGTAGGAATCACGGTTGCACTTAGCACGTGCAACAAGCCGTTAACCCCTAGGTTACCCTAGAGGACGAGTGTTGTCTCGTGAGGGTTTTCAGCGGATTGCACCCACAAAATCCATAAAAAGAAAAATATTTGAATTATTATTGAAGAGACTAAGTAGTCTATAAGTTTTAGGATTATCATTTTTATTCATTCTTCAAACCTAGTCTTTATAAAGTCAATTGTTATTCATTTTAGGTAAGGATTAAAATTGAATTTCTAATATAGTCTTTTTCGTTACCAAAAATCATATGCATCCTTATGAATTTTTACTAGCAATTCCTAACTTGGACTCTCATGCCTCTTTATTATTTTTATAACATTATCTAATTTCTTTCGTGTAAGTATCAAGGCTTCTTGAGGCCCTCATACCTAACTAATTGACTATTGGATGTGTTAATATAATTTTTTTTTTTGGCATGTATAAACTCATCTTATTTTCTTTCGTATAAGTATCAAGGCTTCTTGAGGCCCTCATACCTAACTAATTGACTATTAGATGTGTTAATACATGTATAATATTCTCAGTTTTCTTAGGCTTTCTAATCCACCCATGTAGCGAACTTAAAGTCGGTGGCTCCCAAACCGGTCGGCTTTAGGGCACCAGGTGAGAAAACACCCCGCGGACTCAAATTCGAATGAATTAGCCATAAAACTAATGACTTTATTTTTATTTACTCACCTTTAGGCATGAATACTTATGCTTCTTGAGGCACATGTATCAGCTTAATTGGCGATATTTTTTTTTATTTATATTTTTTTTTTATATGAGGCACAAGGTCTTTGTCTTAGAATCCTAAATATGCATTAGGTATGCACATTTCATTAAGGTAAAAATCAAGACTAATTATTTATTCAATTTCTCTCCTATACCTAAATTTAAACAATTATTTATTTTGACCAAGTTTTTAGAAATCCTAATCATGATTTTCCTAATCCTTAAAACTAACTTAGATTTCTTTCAAAAAAATAAGTCAAAGTATTATTCTTTTTATAACATTTTTTTTTTAAAAAATTTTTTAGATTTTTTTTTTTTTTTTTTTAGCAAATTTTTTTGTTAGTTTCTACCTATGTTAGTATGTTAGTAAAGCCCACCCCACACTTATCTCATGCATTGTCCTCAATGTATGAATGTATGCATGTATGCATGAAACAGAACAAGGGAAGGCGGAAGTTACCTTAGGTGGTGGTTCCGGAGGTGGTCTAATTGGTCCACGAAATGCGGCCCAAACAAGATAACGTGGTAGTCACGGGACCTACCTTTATTGACCTCTTTTTTATTTACATATTTACAGTCCCCAGAATGAATAGGATCATGGAAGATCCTCTCGTGAAACTTACTCCCTTTACATGACCAGTCCTGGAAAATCATCACAGAGTCATGGTCTATACCTATGTCCAACAAAAGAATGTGACTTGGTAAAATGGTTGACTTAGACTCAAGAATGATAGGTTCAGGATCTAATACCGACTCAGGAAAGAAACTCAAATCAAGTAAAGGTTCAGGAGTCGGGCTAGGATCAAGAAGTGGGTCCAAGTCAAGAAATTGAAACTCAAGTCTACAATCATTTTCCCACAATGGAATGTGACTCAATGTTGTGATTCAAGTTCAGGAATGATAGTGTGGGAATCAAAACTGACTCTAAAAATATTACCCAAGTCGGGTAACAAAACAGGAGTCAATAATGATTCGGAAATTTGAACTTGATCATAGATTTGGGAATCTAGGTCACAATCTCATTAGTTTCAATCTCATAAAAATGGGAACTTGCCATTTTTCCATGGGACTTTCAAAATTGCACAATTGGTCAAGTTCAATATGATCATCAAAAAGGGTGATTCAATTTCATGATCTATGGGTATGGGAATAAATGTTGGCTCAGAAAATTGGTCCAAATTGGGTAAGGATACCGGAGTCAACATAGATTCGAAAATGGAAACTGAATCGCAAAGTTGGGGATCGGGTTTACATTCACAATCTAATTCAATCTCATTGAAATTAAAACTAGCCAACTTGTCCAAGGATTGGGGTTGAGCAAGTTCATATTGATGTGATGAAATTGAATTTTGATCAAGGTCTTCTAGACAGAATGATTCTTGGTTCCTATCAACTTGGTTGGTTCGCTCAAGAATGTTTGAAAGTCTAGAAATTTGATCATTCATTATATCTTGCAACCGATCCACTTTTTCTTCTAACCCATCAAATAGATCAATGGTGGACTGAAACCTTGGTGATGTAGGAAAAGACGTATATGAAGATACTGGTTGAACAGGTGGTTGACCATATGGCTCAGGGGTATTGAATCCCCATTGACTCTGTGAAGAGTAGTGATGATTATTCCAATCTTGTCCATAGTATTGGGACTGGGGCATGTAATGATTCGGATAAGACCAATCTGGCACACTAGGTTGGTCAAAGTTATGATATGCCGGGTTGGTAATATCCGAATAAGAGGTTGGTGTGTAACATGGATCCTCATTAAAATTGAAAAAATTGTTGTTATAGGCCATATCACACAATCACAAAAAAAGAAAAAAAACAAACAAAAAAGAAAAATTTCTAACCTAAGTTAGGGTAGACCTAGACCTAGACGACTCCTAACTTGGTTAGACTGTCCACGGGAGGTAGGGTGTAGACTTTGACCACAAGTTAATCAGCCAGGTCGGGGCAAGAGTGGTGGGAGGTTTTCTGTCAAAGACGTTCCTTAATTAAATAACCACCACACTTCGGGCTTTCGGCCCTCAATCCCCTTCCTAGACACTGATTGGCAGGAGTCAACTTCCAACACCGTTCCCCCTTAGGATAATCTCCTAATTGAGTCCGAGTGTCCCTAGGGCCAACGTCTACTAATTTTTATGTTAGGCTTGGGTTAGTGAGTGCTCGGGATATGATTTTTGGGCTAAGGAAGGGTGATGAAATCCCCACCTTATCTTGTTAATGGGTTATGCCCTTAAGATGAATTAGTGCAAGTGTACAAGATAAATAGATAAGAATCACTCAATGCAGAAAATCAACCAAGAGATGAATCCTATTCTACATGCAATGCGTACGTACCTTGCTTCTCCAGCACTCTTCAACAGTAAAAATAATTGAAAAGACACGTGCCTAATATGCAAACGTCTAATCACTTTTTATTTTTAACAACCAATGATTTACTGTTGAATTATTAGCAATTTACAGGTATATCACAGAACAAAACAGAATAGAGCAGTAAGCAGTAATCTCAAATTTCAGCAATCTGCAAAAAACTGAATTAGTAGTTCACTGCACTTGCCGCGGATCCGCGGCTCTGGCCGCGTTTCCGCGGCAAACTTGCAGGCCCTCGTGCTCTGCCTTCGAGGGCAGAGGCACTGGGTTGCTGTATGTCCTTGCTGCTGCTCTGTTTCTGTTTCTTGTTCTCCAAACCTGCAAACAGAAAAGAATAAAGAATTATTTAAAAATTAAAATTTTGTTTTAGAGATAAACTTACCGTCCCTCCCCGGCAACGGCGCCAAATTTGTTGACTGATTTTTCCTGCACACAAAATATTATATGTTAGTTTTAAGAATAGATGTGCAAGTCTCAGTTCTAATCCGCGGTAGCAGGGCTATGCGGGTCGTGATCCTCAGGGAGGGACTGCGATGGAAGCGTTAAGCAAGTTTCTCTAAAGTTTTTATTTTATTTGTTAAGTTAGAAAGGAAGTGGTATTTACAATGGGTGGTAGAAAAGAATATGGAGATGAGTTGTATTAATCTACAAAAAAGAAAAAAAGAAAAGAAAAGAAAAAACTTATCTCTTTAGTCTGCTTGCCGTTTGAACCGTTGCGATGATTTCCCTTTTCTTGGAAGGTGTACAAGCACGGCTTATGGGATCGTCCGCCTTCTTAATCTACTCTACGAAATGAAAAACAAGCTATGAAGACCTGTTCATCGCCATTGGGCCGTCAAGGTTCCTTCTTCGGCTAGGTATTCTCGAAGCAGTTGGATCTCATGGTGGGCAAGACATTAGAGAACAAATAGAAGAAAGTAGATACAAGATTAAAATAAGAATAAAAGAAACTAGAATAATACAAGAATAAATAAAACAAGCCTTGATTCGATTATTAAACAATGGTGGAAAAATAACACTTACACCGACTGTCACCATCAGTACAAGCAGATCCCTTCCTCCATGAATACATCATCTCCTCTCAGCTTTTACAAAAAGAAAATAAAAAATATACATAGGTGGAAAGAAAACTAAAAACCCTAACTTTGGCCCTTGGCTCTTCTCTGGACGCTCTGTACGTTGCACTGCAGAGAGATTTATAGGTGCAGAAGGCCGAGGAGTCCTGGATGAACTTGCCCACGAAATCTGGGATTCTAACTCATCCAGAATGCCGCGCTTTTGCCGCGGGTCCGCGGCACTTTAGTGGCTTCTGGCCACGCGCTTTGGCGCGTGGCCTCTCCTGGTTCGTCCATCTGGGCGCCTGCTTCTGGAAGTTCGATCCTGGCTCTAAATATTGGGATATGGATATAACTTGAAAATCAAGTTATCTAGACTTTGTATTCTCCCAATCTCTTTTAAACGAATTTTCTTCTCATCTTTGGCTTTTATGCACATCCTGCAAGAGTTTAGGGTTGGTTAGAATTCTATCCTTCCCTCATCTTTGATAATTGCAACTTTAGCCTTGTATAATTGCACTTTGACAATCTGATATTTGCACTTTGACTCTTGGGCTTCAAATATGGGCTTGGATCTGGCTTTTGGGCTCTTTAAGCTTTATTTATTGTTAAAATAATAATTCGAGGCCTGCACACAATAAATTACAAATTATTAATAAATGTGCAGAATTAAATGAATAAATATGAAAATGTGATGGTAAATATGATGATAAAAATGCACTTTTCACTACCAATCAAACTCCTTCGACAAGAGTTAACAACTCCTAAAGAACAAGGCCGGGAAACGTATCAGACTTTAGGCGGTTGCAGCCGGCAATATTCACAGGAGGAGAAAGACCACTAGATGCCGAACAATGGCTGATCGACACCATAGATCTTTTGAACGCAGCCCGGGTCCCAAAAGAAAATCAGGTAGGGGTTGCAAGATTCAACTAAAAGATGTAGCCAGGACCTGGTGGCTAGCCGAAGAAGCAAGACTGGAGAAACCCATCACTTGGGACCAGTTTTCTAAGAGCTTTTATAATAGATTCTTTCCTGCCACAGCTCAGAAAGAGATGGAAGAACAGTTCATCAGACTTCAGCAATGGAAACCGGTCTGTGGATGAGTATGCCGCTGAGTTCTTAAGACTTAGCCGTTTGCTTCATATATGGTGACCGACGAAGAGAAGCGGGAAAGTAGATTCCAACAGGGCTTACAAATGGATATTCAAGTCCTCTTGATTCCCCAACAGCTGAAAACATATTCCCAAGTCCTCAATATAGCTCGGGAGGTGGAGAGAGGACTGGAGAAAAAGAAATTTAACCTGATAAGAAATCAGGCATGAAGAGGCCACTTCCACAATGGGGAGAGGAGGTCCATTCAAAGCTGCAAAAGTCCCGACAATGATACGACCATTTCGACCAGCCCCTTCCAGATAACCCAATCATTTCCTATTTGTAATTATTGCCAGAAATCAGGTCACTCTCAACAAAATTGCCGTAGGGCAAATGGGTTATGCCTGGCATGTGGTTCCCGTGACCATACAATCGAAGGCTGTCCCCATAAAAGAACGGAATAGTAAACCAAGCCTTGCCAGCACCTCCAGTACCAAATGGACAGAGGAACCAGGGACCAATGGCTAGGAGGGCCCTTCCCCCTCCCCAACAGCAAGTATCCGCCCAGTCCAAAGGGGAGTTAGGACTGCAGCAGGTTTCGAAAGTGGGCAAGCTTACAACTTGACAGCGGAAGAGGCCGAGACTTCTGAAGAGGTGGTGACAGGTAAGATCAGGGTACACTCAAAACCTGTTCTAGCCCTCTTTGATTCGGGTGCTTCTCATTGTTACATATCAGATCGTTTCGTTGCCTTGCATTTTATACCTGTTAAGTCTTTAGACCACCAATGGGAGATTAGTACAGGGAATGGAGTAGTTATCTCCACTAAAATTTGTATCGATGCCCTGTAGAACTATGTAACAAAACATTGGCCATAGATATGCTCGTACTAGATACCAAAGGGTACGACGTAATCTTAGGCATGACCTGGCTCAGCAAATACCATGCGGTTATTGATTGTCGGAATAAGAAAATTAATTCAGAATTCCACTTCTGCCTGAATTTCAATTTGACGGGGAACTTAAGTCTGCCAAGAGAAAAACTCAGATGACTACTACCGAGATTCAGAAAAAGAGAGTACCGGTTTGGGATGAATTCCCAGAAGTGTTTGCTAAAATCTCAGGACCCACCTGACAGAATGATTGAGTTATCCATTGATACCATTCCAGGCAAAGTTCCAATATCCAAAGCTCCGTATAGAATGGCACCCACTGAGTTAGAGATTCTAAAGAAACAGCTGCAAGAATACTCTGATAAGGGGTTAATTAGGCCGGGTACTTCACCATGGGGAGCTCCTGTACTATTGGCAAACAAAAAGGATGGTGGTAAATGGTTATGCATAGACTATAGAGAATTAAACAAAGTTACCATCAAGAATAAGTATCCTTACCCAGAATTGATGATCTTTTTGATCAACTTCATGGAGCCCGAGTATTTTCTAAATTAGATTTACAATCGGGTTATCATCAGCTAAAGGTGAAGAAAGGAGATATTCCAAAGACAGCATTCAGAACTCGCTATGGTCACTACGAGTTTCTAGTCATGCCCTTCGGAGTCACCAATGCCCCTGCAGTCTTTATGGATTTGATGAACAGAGTGTTCTCGCCATATTTGGATCAGTTTGTAGTTGTATTTATAGATGATATCTTGATATATTCCAAGAATGACAGAGAGCATGCAGAACACTTGAGGATAGTGTTACAGACTCTCCAGCAGGAACAAATCATGCTAAGCGGAGCAAGTGTGACTTCTGGCTAGACTGTATAGCTTTCCTTGTACATATGATTTCAGAAGAAGGAATTTCAGTTGACCCTAGCAAAATCCAGGCAGTAAAGGACTGGCCAATTTCAAAGACAGTAACAGAAATTAAGAGTTTTATTGGATTAGCTGGATAATACCGGCGTTTTGTCCAAGATTTCTCTAAGATCGCAGCCCCGTTAACAAAGCTCACCCGAAAAGGAAAAAAGTATATATGGACAGAGGAATGTACTGCAGCATTTGAACAATTAAAGAAAAGACTCATTACAGCTCCAGTCTTGAGGACTCCCTCAGGAAGAGGAGGGATGGTTATATACAGTGATGCATCTGGAAAAGGCCTGGGGTGTGTATTAATGCAGCATGATCATGTCATAGCTTATGCATCCAGGCAATTGAAACCACATGAGAGAAATTACCCAACTCATGACTTAGAGCTGGCAGCAGTAATATTCGCATTGAAAATCTGGAGGCATTATCTTCTGGGAGACAAGGTGTTAATCTACACTGATCACAAGAGTCTTAAGTATATTTTCACGCAGAAAGAATTACACATGAGACAGAGATGGCGGCTTGAATTGATGGCAGACTATGATATAGACTTACAATATCATCCTGGCAAGGTCAATACAGTTCCAGATGCATTGAGCAGGAAGCCAGAAAATAAAATACTCGTACAACTCACTCAACAGAAGGAGTTGATTCAGGACATCACAAAATTAGACTTACTACTAGTACGAGGAACTGATAAGTCAGGACAGTTAATGACTTTTCAGATTTAATCAACCCTGATGAATGAGATTAAAGAAGCTCAAAAGGAAGATCCCAGATTACAGAAATTCAGAGCTCAAGTAGAGGCTGGATTAAGAACTGATATCCGTATTCATTCGGATGATGCACTTTATTTTGGTAACAGAATTTGTGTTCCCAAGGAGAAGTTCGACAGAAAATTTTGGCAGAGGCACATAGTTCGGCTTATTCCATACACCCAGGGGGAACTAAAATGTATCAAGACATAAAGCAGCAGTTTTGGTGGAATGCTATGAAGAGGGAGATAGCCCAGTATGTGGCCAAGTGCTTAGTTTGCCAGCAGATAAAGATAGAACACCAGAGAACAGCTGGACTTCTACAACCCTTACTGATACCCGAATGGAAGTGGGAACATATCACCATGGATTTTGTCACGACTCTACCCGCAGTCCTAAGGGTAATAATGCAGTATGGGTAATCATCGATCGCCTCACAAAATCAGCTCACTTCATACCATTCAGAGTAGGTCAAACAACAGAAGTTCTGGCAGACAAATATATGAAGGAAATAGTCGTCTGCATGGAGTTCCGGTTAGCATCGTATCGGATAGAGATACAAGATTCCGATCGCATTCTGGGAAAGTCTCCAAGAAAATCTAGGAACTCGTCTGAAATTCAGTACTTTATATCACCCCCAGACAGACGGACAATCTGAACGAACTATCCAAATTCTTGAAGACATGCTGCGAGCCTGCATGATTGAATTTAAAGGGTCATGGGAAGACTATCTTCATTTGGCAGAATTCTCTTATAACAACAGCTATCAGGCCAGTATCAAGATGGCTCCGTATGAAGCCTGTATGGTAGAAAATGTAGGTCACCATTATGTTGGGACGAAGTCGGTGAGAGAAGACTTTTGGGGCCAGATATACTAATTCAGACAACAGACAAAGTCAGAATTATTAGAGATCACCTCCGGGCAGCACAGAGCCGACAGAAAAGTTGGGCTGACACTAACAGAAGACCATTGGAATTCAAAGCAGGTGATCATGTATTTTTAAGGATATCACCAACAAAAGGGGTAATCCGATTCGGTACTCGTGGGAAACTTAGTCCGAGATATATCGGCCCATTCGAGATTTTGGATCGCGTGGGAGATGTAGCTTACCGATTGGCATTACCGCCGTCGTTAGAAGGAATCATAATGTCTTTCACATATCACAGTTACGGAAGTATGTCAAGGATGAGAGTCATATTCTAAATCACTCTGAACTGGAACTACGACCAGATCTATTCTATAAAGAGCAACCTATGGCCATTCTGGACAAAAGTATCAAGACTCTGAAGAATAAGGCAATACCATTAGTATTGGTTTCTTGGAATAAGCATATTCCAGGGGAGGCCACGTGGGAACGAGAGGATGTTATTCGTGAGCGTTACCCTCAACTATTTACATCTTAGTTGGTAAAATTCTTTCTTTTATTCTTCTCTACCGTCATATTCCCCTTCCTGAAATTTCGAGGACGAAAATTTTTGCAAGGTGGATAGATTGTAACACCCCATCCTCAGAATACGTACTCAGATGCATATCCTGATTTTTTTAAAACACTTTATTATTTTTTATTTATTATTTTCTCTTATTTATTTCTCTTACAATGGAAGTACTACATGATTTGATCTCTCTGGTAATCAGATTGGGTCAATTTTTATTTTAAATACTGTTTCCCAATATTTTAGATTTTCATGATTTTTCAGATTTTTCTGAATTATTTTATAAACACCCTAAAATCAGGATTAATCGGTACAGCTGGTTTATTCCTAGATTTTTAATTTACAACTGGGATCAAATTTTGAGAAACCGCTTTCACATATCTACTTAGAATAATATTACTATCTAATTCATTTTTGGGAATTTCAAAATTTAACAGATTTCTGCCGGATTTGGCGTCGACCGATATTAGCGGCCGATTTCAAGATTTTAATTAAAAAACTATAAAGAATTTATTGAAACGAATTTCACCATGATTCTTAGAATAATATTCTTGATTTTTGAGAATTTTTCGGGTGGTTTCGAGATACTTGATTTTCGGACGATTTCGGTATTTTCCCGAATGTTTCCGCATCCGCAACCGAATCCGGGAATCCGCCACTCTAATATTTTTCCTTTTCTTCCAAGAAAATATCTTCCTTTTTCCATTTTCTTTTCCTTTTCCTATTTTCTTTCCTTCCTTTTCCTTCCACCAAATTCTACAAAATTCTCCATTCTTCCATTATCTTCTACAACCTTCCACCAAAAATATCTTCTCCAAAATATCCAACCTCTCTCCCATCACCATGGCCGGCCAAGAGAGAGACACCTCACCCTCTCCATTTGACAAAAAACCCCCTCTCTAAACATTTTTACATCACCTTCACAAATCAATTCCTATATAAATCTTTCCTTCATCTTCCACTTCATTTTTCTCTTCACCAAACTTTAACACACCACAACTCCTCCTCATCTCCACCACAACCACAACCACTACAATTTCTCTAACTCCCTACCTTCATCTTCTTCCTCCTCCATCTCCATTTAAACCACCACAACTCCAAAAACTCCACCAAAGCCTCAACCTTCTCCTTTACCTTCTCCAAAACTACCACCACAATAAACCTCTCCACAAAACCACCACCCCATCATCTTCTCTAGGGCCGGCCACCCTCCTTGGATTGGGGCCGAGCTCTTCTTCATCGATAACATCGCGATGATTATTCCGGTAATTGTTCACGATTATTCCGTAATCATTCCGGTGACGATTACAACGACAACAACTAACATCACCATCACCTCTACTATTTTTCACCACCATCTTCACTTCCACCATCACTTTCACCATCACAACACCACCTCCATCTCCACTACTTCAACCTCCAAACATCACCTCCTTCACTTTCTTTTTATTACTCCACCAAAATCCATCTTCTTCACCAAATAACACCACCACCAAAAGAGTCACCTTCCCTCCTCTCTCCCTCCCTCTCCTTGGGGCCGGCCACTTCCTAGGCCACCACCAAGGGGTGGCGCACCACCCTAGGGCCGGCGGCCACCCAAGGGCCAAGCCCCCTTTCCTTTGCTCGCTTGGTGTTTTTCCTCTCCCAAAGATTCGGACGCGCAAAGCTTCAAAAGTGGCGTTTTAGGCGAGTGACTTTCCTCGCCAAGAAAATGGACTTGCATCAAAATCATTATTATGTTGTATTTTGTATCAGTGCGGTGTGGTTGTACGGGTGTATGTGTTGTAATCTGTGGACATGTCTTCACTTGAACAGGACTAATATACTGTAATGCTTATAATAGGATAGAACAACTCGTGCGGACCATTCAGCCTCCGGTCTCTCACTATCTCGAAAGAGAAGTGATTTGAGACCGCCAGTTTCTCAGCACCGCCTCCAGACCATTCGGCCTCCGGTCTCTCACTATCTCGAAAGAGAAGTGATTGAGACCGTCAGGTTTCTCAGCTCCATCTGGTGAGCATACTTAGCCCTCAACGCTTTACCACTAGATTCGTCTAGGTAAGATGCTGCCGGATTTGCTACTCGCACTGTACGTCGAGTTGTCCCGGTAATCTTGCCAGACGCTCCAGTGTTAAACACTGTTAGCTGTCTGTGTAATGGTCCCAGCTTCTAATAAGCAAGATTAGGTCCAAAAATATATTTATTCCCAACCTTTTCTTTAATTCAACATCTAGAAAATTTCAGCAGCACTTCCTCTAATATTTTTACTTTTGCCACATACAAAATATCCAGTTTCGGCTCCAAGGCCTACTTATGATCATAAAGGATTTCGGCCACATGGCCTACTTATCATACAATAACAAAATCTCACTAGCATCACATTACAACAGTAAAGATGTCCTCAAAATATACTTATGCCATACAATCCTCTTCCAATATCATCAAGGCATCCATTAACCACATAATACAACCATCATGATCTTCCTTCTCACATTACAAACATCCCAAGCATCAAGTTCAAGTTATAACTATTACAAGAAGAGGATTACATATGAAAATGATGTCAAGATACAGTTAACTATGAAATGCGGAAATAGAATCTACTTATGTACACATAGTGAACAAAAATAATAGTTATAGATATATGCCGTCCTGCTCTAACTACTCCCTGCTACAGTAGGCCCTTATTTTATCCAGACCTGAAAGAGGAGAAAATGAAAGGAATGAGCTCGACGGCTCAGCGAGTAAATTTCATAAACACTTTATGAATGACAACATGATATATTCCACAACATACCTTGTGGATTCCAAAGAAACCTTACATGAATGGAAATGCCACCCTACTCACTTTAATATTTACGAGTCTTAGTGTTAGGCTTTCTTTAAGAATAAAAGTTCCTTTCCATAGTGTACTAGAGCGAGATCATTACTTGATCCCTCTCAGAAAGTCTCTAGACACGTATTCTTATCTTGCCCAAACCTTGACTATCAAATATTACTTTCCAAACAATTACCGATAACATAATATTTTGTTACTTACTAGAGCACAATCACACATCACCCTAATTATAGAGTACATTTTCCACCGTCTTCTTTCACCTACCGGCTCCCGCCCGGCCTCTTCCTCCTTGGAGTACAATAATGACTCATTTATATAGCATAAGAAATAAGCATACATGTTCATATAATGTTTAAGTGAGATTCCCATGAACCCGTCTTCTTCCACCTACCGGCTCCCGCCGGCCCTTCCTCCTATAGTTGCAAACAAACATGCACTACATCACTCACCGTCTTCCCCCTCCTACCGGCTCCCGCCCGGCCCCTTCTCCTCTTATAAGACAAACATAAGCAATCAACATGTCAAGTATAGTTACTACCATCCACACACCACACACATTGCATAATCAAAATATACTATTGCGATAGTTACTCACTTATCATGTTTTGATAAAAACCACAACATCAACATATACATATATAAACCATATACTCAACATACTATTTTATATGTAATGCCATCGTATATTCATATAACTATGACTCATGCGGACCTTGGAGATATGATGATTAGTGACTTAATGTACGCAACATAGGATATACAGGATGTAACATAACCACTTATGGCACCCTATTTTAATGACAGAGAACAAGAAAAACCATTCCACAAATAGGTCACCAACTTCTTATAAACAAAACATGACACCAACCTCATAAAAAAAGTAATTTATTCATTACCATACGTTAATCATGACTATTTTTCCCCAAATTCCTCCTAATGTCATTATGATAATCACTTCTTTAAGTTAGTAAGCAAAGTGAGTATAAAATTTACTCACATAGAGGATGGATTCCCACTTGCGATTTTTGATCACTTCCCTCACTCAAGCCCTAGTAACAAGACAAGGCAAATCTTAGTTATGAAATAATTTGCAAAGAGGAAGGAGTTAGTAAAGTAATAATCTACCTTCAACCCAATTTAGTTTCAGAATTTGGGATTCTTTTGGAACCTAATTTCAGAATTAGGGTTCTTCAAAATCACCTAAAGACTGGATCTTGGCCAAACAAAGATCCCCCTTCCCACTGGGCTTGCCTCGCCCTGGCGCCGCCTCGCGCGGCCTGCGCGCCGCCCCGGCGCGGCTGCGCGCGGCCCGGCTGTGCGCGGCCCGCTGGTGGCGCGCGGCTGCGCCTCCCCTCCTGGCTTCGGCTGGAGGGTGTAGAGAGAGAGAGAGAGAGTTGGTAGAGAGAGAGATTGAGAGAGGGGAGATTAGGGTTTGATTTAGAGAGGGTTCTGAATTTTTTACAGAGAGGAAGAAAACTTCTCTCTCAGATCTAAACGTAAGAGAAGATCAATTTGCATAAAGACCCCCCAACAACTGGTTATTGCAAACACCACTCTCTTCTAATCTTGCCACTTGTCCAAGGCTAGGATCAAATTGATCCTAGCCTTACACCTCACCCATCCATGCTACCTAACTCATTCACTAACTAAAAAAAAAATAAAGAATTCCAAAGTACAAATACATATTATTTGGTTTGGTATATACTAACTTTGGGAATACATTAAGATACCAACAATTTGCAATATTAAAAATACCACCCATATACTCTAATATCATAATTATTTTGGCATAAATATTATATATTTATCCTATATATATATACCAATTTATGCCATAAATCAAAAATTAAAATAACTCATAAAGATGAAATATTAATTCTTTGGTTATCTTATTATTATTGGTATTTAATTAAGAAGGAGGAGTCATCATAAAAAAAAAAATTTCCTATCTAACTGATGCTTAATATAATTAGGAATTTAATAAAAATGGACTGTTATAGTCTGTGCCTCCAGCTTGCTTAGCTCTACTCGATTATGCTTAGCTACTACCTGATAATTGCCCCTGGTTATTACATGACTTGTCACTTGACGAATATCACCCTCTTGTCATGCTATCACTTGACACCTGCATGATATACTTGACTCTCATAATTATCACGATAACGGGAATGATAACCTGACATCATGTTTTCATCTTGATATATTATAGTACATACTATACTCCTGAGATACCTGTATTCCTGATATTCCTGACTTGTTCCTGCTCATTCCCGGAATCTGATAATCATCTAATAAACCGTAAAATGAGACAACTTACATCGGGTCGGGGAAACTGCGGCTATCAATATATGTTCGTGTTTACAGTGGTATTAGGCATGTTGTGCAACTAAAACTTCCGGTCTGACCTGTGGGCCTCCAGGCGACCGAGGGGAGTGCTGGCTCCCTCCTTCTTGGTACCATCTTGATAAGGGCATCATATAAGACCCTCCTGATCGCCTTGCGGCAGGTTCCGTCCACCAAGCAACGGAACAATCCTGGGCCGTGGTCCGGGGTATGTACGGGACCCACTGTAAACATTGTTCGTTGATACCCCCGCTGGTTCCAATAACAGCCTCAACTTACTCAGATGTGGATGTATGTAAATTAGGACGCTATGGCACATACCTAGAAATTTGAGTAGGATGAGTAATAAGATTAAGCATTAAAAGTGATAATATCGATGCATTCGGGTTTTCCATCTATAACACGTTGTGCCTCTTTACTTGCTTATTATTCATAATGCTATATCAACTCTCATACACTTATCTCTTATGCCACCTGGCTGTGATATAAGATACATGTAATAGTATATCACACTCAGTGATAACTTTGTAAATTGTACTCTTATGTTGGCATATGTATAAATACTACGTTTTGTCGTACTGTGATTCTTGCCTGTACTGATGCTTAGCGTATATACGTATGGGTACTTATGACCTGCGTATATACGTCACAGTAATGTCTCCGTATCCGCGGGATCGGGGCGTTACACAACCTTAGACACTGATTTGACTGGAGTATGAATCAAAATCAATTTCCAACTTCAGCCGATCTCCTACTGAGTCCGGATGTCCTTAGGGCCAACGTCTATCAGATTTTATTAAAAAGCTTGGATTGTGAGTGCTTGGATGATGATTTTTGGGCAAGGAAAGGGTGATGAAATCCCTACCTTATCTTGTTTATTGGTGGTGCCCTTAAAATCAATTTGGTGCAAGTGTACAGTATATGCAAACAAGGTTCACTCAAAGCGATGTAAATCAACCAAGAAGTGAGTTATTCTAAATGCAATGCGCACGTACCTTGCTCCAGCACTCTTCAACAGTAAAGTAAATGAATTGAAAAGACACGTGCCTAAGAATGCAAACGTCTAATCAATTTTAAACTTTACAACAAATATTTTACTGTTGATTTATTAGCAGGATCCTGGTGAAAGCATACAAGAAATAAGATTTGCAGCAGTTGTATTTTGCAAAGCAGCAACCCTACACAAAAACAGTGAGTAGTCAACTCCTCTTGCGCGGATCCGCGACTTTGCCGAGAAAACGCGGCAAATCAGAGGGCACTTGGTCTCTGCTTTCTAGAGCAGAGGCCAAGGCCACTTATATGTTACTGCAGTGCTTTGTTTCCTATTTCTTCAACCTGTAACCTGCAACAGAGAAGAAAAATCGTTTAGTTCTTCAATTAAATGAAAACGTTTGCTCTCCCTGGCAACGGCGCTAAAAAATTGATATGGAAAGAAGGAATAGAGTGCACTATATGCAACGAGAGATGGTTTAGAATCAACCTTCGGTACTTATGTTATGCTCAACAACTCCAAGAATGTATTCACAATGTTTATTTACTCCTTCCGAATTACCGTAGTAGCATAGGCTATTACGGGTCGATCCTCAGGGAGAGCTCGCGATGGAAGCTTTAACGGTTGAATTGGAAGAGAGAAAACGAGAGTTCTTCTATGTTCAAAAGAAATAAAATGACATGGAAAATTAGAGGGAAAATTCGTTGTGGATTTGCGTGAAAAGAAAAACAATGGAAAAGAAAGTGAAGAGAACTTGAAAACTTAACTAGCTTGGAAAGAAAACTAGCAAAGGAAAACTTTTGAAAGACTTTTAGATGGAAGAAATCATGACTAGCTAACCTTTCTAATTTACTAACTTACTAATCTCTTAGGGTGATGCATGCCTCATGTTGAATCATCGGCAAAGGGTTTGTCTTGCTTGTTGGTCAAATTACTTTCCCACTTGGAGGATGAGTTATCTTCTCGGTCTTATCTTGTAGCCTCATTGATTCATCGGCTCCCGAGATAGAATTTCAATGGTAGAATCAAGGAGTGCCACTCAAGGGAATGCTAAGGAGGAAGATACAAGATTCATTAGTCATTCAAGGCCATACTCAAGCTAGCATTGAAGTAAGAAAATTGTATTACAAACCAATAGCAAAGTTAGGTGATCCATCTCCATGTTCCATCAAGGCACTTGTTCTAAAGACAAGGCTCTAAATGAGGCTTACATAAATCATATAGAATTACAACAAGTATTTGCCAAGAATGAAAGTAACTCATCTTCATTGGGGATGAAAGAGACTCAAAATTACAAGATTAAAAGTTAGCAATCACCCAAGAGTTAGAAGTTAGCAAAGTAGTGGTTAGCTAGTCATGTTAGAGAGTTAGCTAGACATTTGCAAAGAAAAGAAAATAACAATTCATGGTAGAAGAAAAAATGCAATGAAATTAAAGCTTGATGAAAGTAAAGAAAGAAAGTAAAGCACTAGAATTTGCAAAGGTGAGAAGATAGATGGATAAATCCTTGCTTCAAGTTGTCACCACTTTGATTACAAGCTCTCACACTCTCTCTTTCTCCTTTTGCAGAATTCTAGAAGGAGGAAGGAGATTACAAGAGCACTAAAAACAGAGAAAATCCCTACAAACTCTCTCAAAAATACAAGCTCTTCTCTCCAAGTCTCTCCTCACTTTCTCGCAGAGGCCCTAGGGGTCTATTACAGGCTCCAGAGGATGAAGCTCTCAAATCTCGACCGTAGGATCAAATCGCTGGCTCAACGGCCAGATTCCTGCCGCGGATCCGTGGCCGAATCTTGGCTGTTACGCCAATGATTTCTGTTGTCGTTCTGTTACAGTTTGTTAGCCACGCTGGATCTTCTAGAAGGCTGGGGATATGCGTGGACGATTCCAGATCTGGGCTTGACTTTTGGGCTTTTCCTTTTGGCTTTTAATAATCCCATTAATTCCTTGATAATTCCATAGATTATGGGCCTTCCTCTCCATTAATAGTGGACCTGCAAATTTAGAGAGAAAAACAATAAAAACCTCATTTTTATTTACATAAAGCATAGTATGGAAGTGGAAGATGATGCAAAAATGAACTACAATCACCGGTCGACCGGCCGGTCGACCGCACCCAACACTTAACATGTCGGTCGACCGCCCGGTCGACCGGCCCTTAAGCCAAAAGGCTGTGCATGTTTTGTGCACTTCGGTCGACCGCCTGATCGACTGACTTCTGTTTCGGTTGACCGGTCAGTCGACCGACAGAAGGCCAGGTTAGCAAATTTTAAGATAAAAACTTGGTTTAATATACTCTTATAAATTCCCATAAAATCACTAAAAATCTACAAAATAAATTCATTGAAATACTTTGAAGTACAAATATGTATGCTAAAAAATTAACATATTTTACAAACGTTTGAACCATTTTATAAAATAGAAATTTTGCCTTAAACAAAAATTCGTATTTTTCAAATTCAATTTTAATTTGAAAAAATGATTTTTCTAAAACTTCTTCAAATACAAAAATAAGATATTTTAAACACTTTTGAAGCGCAGTGTGTATGGATATGATCCAATACACATGTAAGATGAAATATCTATGTTTTTGACAATAAGCTCTAAAATAAGTTTTGATAAATACAAAACTTAAATGTATGATATAGAATCACCAAATAAGTGTTTCTAAATATTTGAACCAACATTGTGTAAGGATGAAATCCAAACACATATAAACCATATAAATTTGTTTCGATGAACTCTAATCATGAAACATAAGGATGTATACTTTGAAACTCAAAAATCAAAACGGTATTTTCTAAAATCTAAACTATTTTATGAAAATACATATAAATTTTGTGTGTGTATATGAGCTTGAGCAATCCACAACTAATCTATCCTTTACATTTTATCTAAAACACAACATCTTAACACTTACAAACATGACACAAGTCTTCACGAAAATCTTTTCTTGAAAATCTTCTTCTCCTTCTTGACTTGGTCCAAGCCTTGATCCATGAGCTAGACTCCTCTTGAGTACTTGATGCGCGATCTCTTGAATCAACACGTACTAGCTTCAAAACTTGACTTCGAATCTTTTATTGAAGCTAAACACCGACTAAGATCTTAATCAAATATCTGAAACTATATAAATACAAGATCATTAGTACTATAACTATATGAGTTAATCATCATCAAAATTAGAGTGATGGGCCTTTGGGCCAACAATCTCCTTCTTTTTATGATGATAACTCATGGAGTTATATATGCATAGATTAAAGTTAAACTTCATAAAAGCTCCCCCTTAACTCATGCATAGCAATAAACAAGGATATTCAATAAAATGCATAAACAAAACAACACATATATGCATAAACAATAAATACTAAGCATGCATATAAACTCTCTAAATTCTTCTCCCTTTTTTGTCAATTCATCAATAAAGGGGTGAGGACAAACAAACAATAAAGATGTATATACGATATACATTTATGAAAAGGAGAGACGTAAAGTTAGCTCCCCCTGCATACATGCATTACATGGAGAAGGGATGACTAGACCATAACCACATAAAACATAATATACAATGTATAAGCGGAGATGTTAAGCTCCTCCTACATACATGTATCACGTAAAGAAGAGAGATCAAGCTCCTCAATGTGAGATACACTCAATATGAATATCTGTGTGTGTGTGTGTTATATATATATATATATATATATATAATATATATATATATATATATATATATATATATATATATATATATATATATATATATATATATATATATATATATATATAAGGGTTACTGTACTCAGCCGGCAGGCTGAGAGAGTTTCTCAGCCGGCAGGACGTGGCAACATCATAGCCACATACCTGTCATAAATTTTGGCAGACAAAAAGATGAAAAATCCCGTCTAATTTAATGTCAGTCATGTCAACATTGTATCTTCCGAAATACCCTCTATCACATCTTTTTACCTTATGTAAAAAAGTTACCTTTCAAAAAAAAATTCAGCTCTAAAATTTCACCCGATCATTTTGTTTAAAAAATTTTGTTTAAAAATTATAAATTTACAGACCTGATCGCAGTGTCGAACCGGGTCACAGTTTTTTACATTTGTATTGTAGATGACTGCGACCTTGGTCGCTGTGTTGAACCGGGTGGCAGTTTTTTTATATTTGTATTGTAGATGACTGCGACCTTGGTCGCTGTGTCGTCCCGGGTCGCAGTTGTTTCAATATTCGTTGTAGTGTCACACGACCATGGTCGCAGTGTATTTAACGTCATCGGTTTTTAATTTCCCTAGTCGCAGTTTGTTATGCTTGCAGTGTACATTGTAGATGACTGCGACCTTGGTCGCAGTATCGAAACGGGTCGTAGTTTTTTACATTTGTATTGTAAATGACTGCGACCTTGGTCGCAGTATCGAAACGGGTCGCAGTTTTTTACATTTGTATTGTAGATGACTGCGACCTTGGTCGCAGTGTCGAAACGGGTCGCAGTTTTTTACATTTGTATTGTAGATGACTGCGACCTTGGTCGCAGTGTCGAAACGGGTCGCAGTTTTTTACATTTGTATTGTAGATGACTGCGACCTTGGTCGCTGTCGTCTCGGGTCGCAGTTTTTTACATTTGTATTATAAATGACTGCGACCTTGGTGGCACTGTTTTAAAAATTATTTGTTTTTTATTCTCTTATAATTTTTAAATAATCATTGATCTAAATTTTTTTATTTTTCTAAATCTGACAACGAGCGGTCAAAAAATTATCTTGTGGGGAAATAATAATAAACAATAACGAAAGTTACCGACAGAGTAGCTTTTCATAAGGGTATTTAGTAATTTAACTTCTTCCTATAAGCGGGCCGTAATTTACTGGGTGACAAATTGAGCCACGTCACCGCAGGCTGAGAGACTTCTCTCAGCCGCAGGCTGATATACATTTTTCTCATATATATATTATATATATATATATATATATATATATATATATATATATATATATGAGATGTTAAGCTCCCCTTACATATAGGCAATACATATCAACAAATTTTAAGAAAATTTTGAAATCACTTTTTAAAACAAATTTTTGGAATTTCTTGGAGTCAACAAAATAAATTTTGATACCAATGAAATCAAATTGTAGTTGACAAAATAAAAGTTGGTACCACTTGTAAAAAAAATTTTAAGATACATATAGTAGATTTTGATACCAATAGAAGGTGAAACATGAAGTACATTTTGATACCAAATAAATGCCAATTGAAATCAATGTATAAGCTTATAAATATGCCAATTAACATTTGGAATAAAATCAAGTCATAAACATAATTTTTGCTTTAAGAATGTAAAGATATTGTAAAATAAGTACAATCAAATCATATATATGTATGTATGAAAATGAAAATATCAATTGAATTGATACTAATTGAAATTTGAAGCATACATATATAAGAAAACAAATATGAATATACAAAAATAAAATTCCTTAAAGATCAAGTGTATAACTCATACCTACCACACTATTCATGCACATGATAAAAGATATTCAATAAGGGATATAGGCATGGTCACCCATCCAACCGCCCTTTAAGGGTAGAAGTCTTTAAAAATATGATTTGAAAATAGTTGTAGATTGAAAATACTGTCAAATGAAGAATAATAACTAGTTTAAAGTAATTTTTGAAAAACTAGTTGACGATCCTTCAAATCATGAAAACAAATCATGTTTCCCATGAAGCATACTAAATACACAAGAGTTTACTCTCGAAATCTATAAAGCTCATAAATGCTCATGAAAACAAGGTCATGAGTAAATAAAAGAAATAGTGCACAAGAATCATGTGAATAGCATATTCATGAAAATTAACAATAAAACTCAAAACATCAAAACATATGAAAATTATAAAAAATTATTTTTCATTAAAAAATTAAATAAACTTCAAGGTATATGTATGTTCTAGCAAAACTAAAAATATACATACATATCCCAAACACAAACGAGTTCATAATAGAATTAGCATGAAGGCAAGTGACTCAAGAGTATACATGTATATTTATTAGTTTTGAACAAAATTAATATATACATGAAGTAAAACATGTACAAGGATAGGGAAAACAATATAAATAAAAGAATCATCAAAACTAAGTTATATATGTATATGTAATGACTACAAATGAGCAATGAAGCACAAACATATAATAATCAAGTGTAGCTCACTACTTGTACAAATATAAATACGAGTTTTAATGAAAACTACATCTAAATAAGTAATCACCACATGAAGTAAAAAACATGATCATTTAGCATTGAAACCGAAACATGCTAAAGTTATCAAATGTAAAAGCATGTAAATTAAAATAAGAGTTTAGAGATAGTTACCAAAACTAATGAACCGATCTCTAGGTCTCCAAACCATGGCGGTCCTCCCACCAAACATTCTTGATAGTGATGCATCAATTTGGTATGTCCATCTAGCTCATGCATTTACCACCATGGCACCATACTTCTCACGTCATGTGAGAGCCCACACCTACATCAAATACAAGTGGTGGGGATTTTGATGCCCATTTCTTTTTGGGTCCACGAGGGTTAGTATCATAAGGAACCCAAACATTCTTATTTGTAAAATTTATATGATTTATCTTGTCAAATAAAACTTTATTAAATGGCCTTTGCGACCGCAATATGTACATTTGTACACTCTAGCATGCTAATGAGTGGTGTGAGAGTGAGCTGGAGTTCATATGTATGTTGTGGGGTTTGTGCATGAACATGTGAAATTTGTTTCTTGCGAAACATAGATTTCAATCTATTATGGTTAAATGCACAATCTCTCAAATTTGAGCTTAAATAATCAATTCTCTTTTTCAAACATGAATATCATTTTTATCAAAAGAGGATGCAATATTATTAGCATGGAAAGAATGAGAATCAACTATCCTTTTCTTTTTAGAAATGTTTTCTTTTTCTTTTGAAACAATTTTTCTTTTCAAAGAGTTATTTTCTTCCAAAACAATTTCTTTTTCTTTTTCCACCAAAATAATTTTATTTTTTAAAGAATTATTTCCTTCAAAAATGTCATTTAATTTTGAAGATAAGAAAATATTCTCTTTTTTCAAAATTCATTTTCTTTTGAAACACATTCAAATTTATTTTTGAAAGAATTATTTTCTTTTAAGAAAGAAGTATTTTCCTTCTTCAATTTATTGTTTTCAATTTTTAATAAATCATATGTTTCAAAAAGTTTTTGACAAAAAGATGCAAAATCATCATAAGGCATGTCAATATCTTCTTCTATCTCAGATTCGAAATTTACCTCAAGGGGGTCATCCCCTTGGACCAAGTAACATATGTTGGAAGCATCACTTCCATCATCCGAGTTACTTCCCATATAGTATTGCTTTTGTTCACCAAGAAAGACAAGTGTGTTCCATACTACAAAAGCTGAATCAAGGTTATAAACCCTACATAAATAATCATCATTTACGGTACTCTTTAATGCATGGATGGCCTTTGCATTAGCCTCTAAATGTTTGCCATTTAAATAATATGAATTTTTAATAGTGGCAAAATAAACACGAACTCCTAGGGCTTTTAGGTACATGGACATCTTAACTTTTCAAATTTGGATGTTAAGAACGTCAAACATAGGAGGTGTCATGAAATCTATGTGTGTGTGTGTGTACAAATATTATGATTAGCTAAAATGAGAATCTTTAACTCAAGGTTGTTAGACCCAAATCTAGAGCACCAAGCTCTGATACCAATTGAAAATATACCTAGAGGGGGGTGAATAGGTGTACTAGCTAATCTGATACTAATGATGCGGAATTAAAAACTATTTATGCAAACTAAAGCTAACACACCAAGTATAACACAAGTGTGTACCGAATTTCTGGTGAAAAGCTCTGGACTATCTCCTCAAGATTCCTCTAGATTAAGAGTTAAGGTGTCACTATGGCTCTTTTAGTTGAATACAAGTGTGAGCACACAATCCCAAGCATATAACAATTAAGCACAAGATATATCAAGCATATAAGGAGATAAACAATATAGCATGCAAGATAGTGAGAGAGCAATCGCAAACACAGAAGCATGGTTTCGAGATTTGAGCACCCTTGCTCTGCGTCCCCGTCTTCAACACTATGAAGAATTTTCACTATAACGATCCCGCAAGATCACTCGGTGCCGCAACACCTACAACGAGCTCACACTAGAAATCTTGAACTCACTAATCCCTCTCTTGTTCCCGCAAGAACAACACACTCAAGCACATTAGCTTGCTGAGGCCGCACCTCTCCACCGAGCTCCCACTAGAACTGGTCACAACACGAACCGGCAAGTTCGCCTCCTCAAATACAAAGATGAACACCTGGTGATCTCTACACTTTGATCACCATAAACACTTCCACAACAAAGATCCTAGGAGGATTGATATAACAATAGAAAGCTCAAGTTTGTGTGAGAAAAGCTAGATAGAGTAGAGGAGGAAAAGTCAAGAAATCTCTTTTGAAAACACTCTTGAAAAACTCTTCTTTTGATATGAAAATATTAGCCCTAAAATAAGTGGAGAAAACTAAGACAGATAGGAAAAACTGGCTTTGAAATCCTTTTGAAATCTTATAGAAAACAGCCCAAAACAGACCCTTTATATAGGTTTCAAAAATATAGTCGTTGGGTGCCAACTCAGCAGAAAAGTCTACTGTCAATCAACCGATCGGTCGGCCGGCCAATGATAAAAAATATGACCGTTGGGGCTACTGGTCGACCTCCCGGTCGACCGCACCTAACACTTGACCTGCCGGTCGACCGCCCGGTTGACCGGGGCCAGATCCAGAGAGCAAAGCTATATGGACGGTCGACCGCCCGGTCGACCGGCCCTCAAGCCAAAGGGCTGTGCACGTTCTGTGCACTTCGATCGACCGCCCGATTGACCGACTTCTATCTCGGTCGACCGACAGAAGGCCAGGTCAGCAAATTTTAAGATAAAAACTTGGTTTAATATACTCTTATAAAATCTCATAAAATCACTAAAAATCTATAAAAATAAGTTCATTAAAATATTTTGAGTACAAATATGTGTGATCAAAAATCAACACATATTACAAACGTTTTGAACATTTTTTGTAAAACAGAAATTTTGTCTTAAACAAAAATCCGTATTTTTCAAAATCAATATTTAATTTGAAAAATAATTTTTCTAAAACTTGTTCAAATACAAAATAAGATATTTTAAATACTTTTGAAGCTTAGTGTGTATGGATATGATTTAATACACATATAAGATGAAATGACTATGTTTTTGATAATAAGCTCTAAAATAAGTTTTGATAAATACAAAACTTAAACATATGATATAGGATCACCAAATAAGTTTTTCTAAACATTTGAACCAACAATGTGCAAGGATGAAATCCAAAACACATATAAACCATATTAAACTTATTTTGATGAACTCTAATCATGAGACATAAGTGTAGATTGTCTAAAAATCACTGAAAACAAGTCATCAAAAAGCAGAGGTCAGCATTGGGGTTGCTGACATATAATTGATCATAGCCGAACTGCCGACCAAAATGACTGGGCACGTAAGGCTCGATCGTACATAAATCTCCTTGCCGGAAGATCAGATATCCAGGCCGAATATTGATCAGCCACCAGAAGACTCCCGATGGCGGCCTTGTGAAGTCATCTGGTCCCGCAAGGTTGGCAAACTTATCACCGTAGGACGCATCAACAATCTCAGGGAAGCAACGGTCGAGCTAATAGTTTGAAATGTTCAGAATGGATTTTCGAACAAAGAACATACAGTAGTGAGACCAGCTTGAATTCTCCAGCTTCTGCACGAAGGGAACAAAACCTTTGGAGAGAGACACCGCTGTCATCAGTGAAGGGTAGTGCATAATATACCAGGCCATCAGGTACGTATAAGGAAGCTCAATCCTGGGGTTAGGGGTCTTCACTTTCAGCCTTCCCTCCGAATCGACCACTGGCCTGCCCTCAGAGTCTACAATGGCTTCCACTTGGCACAAACTTTTGACCAGAGCCCGTAATTCACTCTGAATTCCGGCTATCATCACTGGAAGGAGAGTGATGGATTTTCTGTAGGCAAGTTGGACCGTCGGGTATACCACATCGGCAACGATTACTTCATGTGGCAGCGTTGGCACCACACAACGCTTCAGCCATAACATAAGAAAGCCTGCCAATAGAGCCCGGTCAGAAATGGGAACTTGGGCCTGGTGATGAAAACTTTAAAAAACCGTATCAGGTTTGAAAGTGTCCTCGTTCAACTCAGTGGTATAAGAGCTTGTAGAGGCATTGATCCTCTCAGCAATTTTCTAGTCAGTGCAAAGATCCAGACTAGTCACTGGGCTATCATTTTCATTTATGCCGTTGAACAGATAGCTCGCCCAGGACATCTGCTTGACACCCTTGTTCCTCCAGGAGGATATCTGCCCGCAGATATGGAAGTGGCACAACACTTCCCAGTATGTCTCGTACACCTGAGGGTCCTCTTTTCTTAAAAGGTGAAGCGCCTCAGAAGTCGGGACGTATTTTTCAAAAGGGGCATCTCCCATAACTAGTCCCGAGACTTCGTATAGCACATGAAGAGCAAGCCCCATGTCTTCGGCTGGGGTAAAAAATGTGCCCGTCAGAGGATTGTAATGCCCCAGGACGCCATAAAATTGTGGGTACTCTACAGGAGGCCATACTGTACGGCCCTAACCGAATGGTATAACCCCACCTGTTGCAGCAGAGCCCCAAGCTGGACAAGAACAAATCCAATCATTCTACCCCCACCATGATTTGTCCGTAGAATGGACCCACCCGAGCGGACGAAAGTCAACGGAAAAATCACCCCTAACTTTCAAAAACTCATTGATGAAGTGGCGCCAAGCTGAGGGGTCTCCTTTCGGATACTCAAGCCTGACTAACCCGAGAAATAATCCGAAGACATCTTTCTCATGGCCATCAAAGTATACTTCTTTGGCACCTAATCTGCCAAGAGATACGCCGGAGACAAACCGGGAAAGATCCCACTCCATCGTACGATGAACGGATATATGTTGAAGATAGGAAAAGGAATACATCCTCTCCATATTGGGAAGTAAGAATCTCCTGTCCCCTATCTGACGGAGCCACTTATAATCTCCATCATGCAGAATCGTATCATCCTCGTCAATGGCGTCAGCGAAGAAGAATGCAGGCTTCCTTAATGGAGTGTGGGAATCCATCTCGAACAGCCCATCAGAGATAATCTCCCGAAGGGTCACCATACTATCCTTAGAGATCCTCTCCTTTCGCTCCTTTGACTTACCAGTAGTCACAGGAGCAGTCTTCTGAAGCACGAAGGTGAGATTACGATCAGCGCCACCTACGTGCCCAAAGTGGCACTTCTTAGACAAGGGGTTGGAAGAGTATCACACTGCAAATAAGACAACACTTAGTCAGAAATCTGAAACAAAATGGTTAGATGTTTGAAATTCAAACGCAGGAATGAATCTAGATGTGAAAATCAGCAAAATCTGCATGAAGACTCAAAAAAACGAGGCCTACATGGAACCCGCATTTCAAAATCCATAATTAAAAATTTTTCTAACTGTCGGACTCAGACGCGAGAATCACTGAAACTTGCGCCTGATCTTGAAGACGCGAGAATCATAGGAAGTCTGCGTCTGAACCTCCCATACTTCGAAAAATTCTGAGTATTGAGCTCAAAACGCAGGGCTCAACGAGGCCCGCGTTCAACAAACAAATACGGACTCAAGATTGATGAAGCAAGGACGCGGAGGATGTCAAACCCGCGTCTTGCCTACCAATTCAAGAGCTGCGTCTGGAAATCAAACACGGGCATGAGCCTCGCGTTGGCGGTTCACATTCAAAAAAGACTTAAGAGTTAAGAGAACTCTTTAAGCCTCTTTAATAGCGAAAATCAGATCAGATGGTTTTACTACCTGAAATGGGGGCCTCCTGCATAGAAGGACCGCCCATTTGAGTCTCAGGAGCAGCAGCACTCGAGGACGAAGCAACGTGCTTGGCTTTTGGTGCCATCGCAGTCGTGAAATCAGTGTTGAAGACGATGAAAATGAAAAAAGCTTTAAGCTTTTCTTAACCCTCGATAAAAAGCTCAGCAAAGAAGAAGAAGAATCTAATGATGACTCTTGAAAAGCTGTTGTCTTTTATAGGCACAGTGATCTGTAGAGATATGCGACGCATGTCTCGAGGTCTAATCCCCGTCCGATGCGTGGCATGCGTCTTAAATGCGATGCGAATTTCGTGCGTCAAAAGAAGGATGTCCCCTCAACTCCGCCGGACACGTGGCAACGCGCCCAAGATGCGGTACTCGCGTTTAACAAAAATCACGTACCTCCAAAGGTCGCATCTCTTCAGTAAGACTAGAGTTGCGTCTAGTCAACAGGATGAGAGCTGCATGTTCATTTCAAAGATCGCGTCCCTTCAGAGGCCGCGTTTCTTCGATAAATTAATAGATGCGTCCCCACTCTGAGTGAGGATTGCGTCTCTAGAGCAACATAACCCCTGTGTCTACAAGACTTGCATCAGTCTTTACTTCTGTAATCAGTTCAACATACGCTAGCACAAGCAGACGACTGTTTACCCCTGGTTCAATAGTACACCAACAACCAGCTCAGAGCACTGAGGAGGTCTGGACTACGTATCTCGACACTCACCACGATCATCTTTTGTGGCTTCAAAGACTTTTACAGTACACTCACGAAGATCACATTCCATACAGGATCAAGTCCAGGGCATCTCAAATGATTATCAGTCCAATCATGAGAAGTATGAACTCAACAAAAATCCAAAGTATTTCGAAATCCGTCCCAGTCAACCGCAGAATATCAAAAACTTTGGAGGGGGTTCTGTAGACTGTCTAAAAATCACTGAAGACAAGTCATCAAAAAGCAGAGTCCAAACTCCAGATGCAAGACTAATCATCGCCACTAGCGTAACACCAAGACACGAGGATTGAAACCCACATCTCAACATCACTGCAATGACCAAGACGCGGAGTATGAAAGTCGCATCTCAGCATCACTGCAGTACCAAGATGCTGAGCCCAAAGCCCGCGTCTCACATGAAGCTTGACGCAGAATTTGAAGCTCGCGTTTCTCAAGCATAACCTCAATGGGAAAATGCGAGGCCCAAAGCCCCCGTCTCGGTTATAACTGCCCTCATTATTGGGACAATTACTGCCCACGTAATGAGGGAGTTAACCCCCATGATAGAGTATTTTTAGGTGACACTTTTACCCCCTGAAACCTCTAAAAATAGCCCAGTTTGCTATGGAAGAGCGATCGAAAAATCTGGTCAGAAGAACTCTGGTTGTAAACCGTAGAAGGACCAAGATCTCTAGCTAAAAGAAAAAAAGAGTTCAACTCTTCTAACAACTTGCTGCGTACAAATTTATTTTTGCCTATGATCTATTTGAGACTCTTATTAGACAGAAGCTGTGTTACTTCGTCCACCATCCAAAGGGAAGATTCCCAAGAGGTCTTGACGTTCACCCTGCCAACGGAAAACAAGATTCACTTTCCATCGCCACATTAAGAATCCAACACTAAACAAAAGGAGAATCGATCTTAAATATCTTCACTCTCTTGTAACTAGATTATTGATCTGTTGTAATTTTCTTTACAATCAAATTAAGAATTTACACGCCCCTTCAATTTTCCCACCAAACAAGAGATAGCGACTCCACTGGGGAACACTTTCTCTACCGATGAGCAAGTCATGGCGCAAGGTGACGTCACCTACATGGAAAAAATGGTCGAATCACTTATTGTGGAGTTAGACCAGGCAAAGTATGAAGAGTTTCTCTCTTTCGACTCCAAGAGCCATAGGGTGTGGCAGTACCGCAAGGTCTCCTCGGGGACCCGCTCTCAAGTCCGCTCTGAAATTCCTTCAAATGTGATTGATAAGAAGAGTGCCATGGCTAACCACATCACACGTAACACCCGCATCAACGTCTCCCATGAGACCCGCAAGGTTAGCGTTGCTGATATTCAATCCGTTCATGCCTGCTCTCTTTCTCAGTTCTAGGTTTTCGGGGGTTCCCAGCAACTCGTACGGCACAACCGAAATGCTGAACGTCGACAGAGATGACGTGCGCGTTAACTATAGGCGCAAGAAACTGGAACAACCATCAGTCCAGCAGATATAGAATGCGAGGCTCAAGCTGCATCTTTTCTAAGTTACGTCAGACACGCAAAGTCTGCGTATGGAGACCAAAATGCGAAGCCCAACAGGCTTGCGTTTCTGAGACTTCACTTCCCAAATGCGATGTTCAGCAGTGCGAGGGCTATGCTTCTTCTCAGAGACACGAGACCCGCGTCTCTACAACTAAATGCGGAATTGAGAAAGTCCACGTGTCTCAACCATCTCTAACTAAACGCGACAATTAGTAACGTGAGGTCCGCGTCTCTGCTTAGCAGAGGCATGAGAACCATGTTTCAAAGTCAAAACACAAGAGCAGCGCCTGTTCTACACAACGTGAGCTCCGCGTTTCTGAACCCAGCATCTCAGATTCTCGAAGTAAGGGTGGCTCTCAGAAGCTGAAAAGCCCTTGACAACTCGAGGCCAATCTCTTTGATTTCTCTCTGACGGATCTTAGAGATTATTTGACAAATAAAAGGAGTGCTAATCAGATCACTCCATCTTATTGCTATGAACGGCTCATCACGGCAATACTCTCTGAATGCTGCTATAGCTCACATACAAGCAAACAGTCGGTATTCACACGATTGACCTCGACCTCCCGATCAGCTAAGAGGTGTCGCTCCTATAGAAGGAAAGCCTTCTCTGACATAGAGTACCCTGAAGTTACTGCAAACATGACAAGCAGAAGTAGGAAAAATAATAGGCGGTCAGCTCTGACGAGTCTGACATGGAACCAGAAGGAGTGTACCGGCAGACTCGCACTCGGACTGGTGCGGTCGCCCCGATCAACTACAGTGCCCTAGCTCGGGGCATTAAAGTAAGTGAATCATACTCCGCCATTGCAGAATCGCAGGCCTCAAACTCTTCCATAGAGAAGGAAGCCTTTGCGTACATGACAAATACTCCCGAGGAAACGGCCAGGCACTTTGAATAACAAGCCCAGGTCCAGAGGGAACAATTCGATATGATTCGTGCTCAACAAGAATCTGTCGATACCCTCAAACAGATGCTTGCGCAATTGCTTGAAGATAAGAGGAAGTCAACCGACAAAGCTTCTTCTAAGAAGTCTAAAGGCAAACAGAAAGAAGGAGAAAGCTCATCTTCCGTACATATCGAGGAGAAGGAGCAATCTAATTCCGAGTCGTCTAAATCCTCGTCTAAAGAGGAACGCAACCCAGAAATAGGGGTATTCATTCTATAAGAATGAGTCAATTGGAGCAGCGTCTGGAAGCCCTTACCAACCAGAAAGGCCTTCAAGAAGCAGGAGTGGTCCGGCCATATCCGGCCAAGTGGGACCTTGTTCCGTAGCCTCCTAAGTTCAAAGCTCCGACCTTATAGGCTTTCGATGGTAAAGGGTCATCAAACCAACACATCTACTACTTCAAGTCTCAGATAGGAAATGTAGTAGATAATAATGCCATCTTTGCACGTTTGTTCATCGTCACTCTAAAAAGGCTTGCCTTTGAATGGTTCATGAAACTCCCAGAAGACTCCATTAAAAACTGGGGTGATTTGGAAAAGCTCTTCCTGACACGCTTCTTTGAAGATGACTCAGAAATTACAATGCCCACTCTCCTGGCAACAAAGCAGCGAAAGGGAGAGTCAGTCAAAATATTTATGGAGAGATTTGGAATATGACGCTCCGATGTCCTAGTAGAATGACCCAGGCCACCCTGGTAGAAACATGCCGCCACAATCTACAAACTTCACTCCTAGTCCAGATAGGGGTTGCTGAAAGCTGCATCTGAAAGCAATTGGTCCAACAAGGTGAACAGGCTAAATAAACTGTTGCCAGGGTTAGGGCAGAAGAAAACAAGCCCCGACCTGAAAAGTCGACAAGGCGCGCGCCAAAAATATCTTTTCAATCAAAAAGAAAGGATACATTGGCAACAGAGACAAAATCCCTCGTCAAATCTCAGCCGACCAGGGGAGGTGGTTCTTCAAGTCAGCCACGCGCTAACAAGTAGTATGCTTTCAAGGATAAACATGTCAATTCGTTATTCAAGTTACTCAACAAGAGCAACAGATTGAAGCTTCTTGAAGCTAGACGTCCTGAGGAAGTCGGCAAATCTGATAATCCTAACTACTACCTGTATCATAGTATGCGTGGGCTCCTCACCAAGAGCTGTTATGTCTTCAAAGATATTCTTCAAGCTCTGATCGATGCAGAAGTGCTAAAGCTCCGTCCAGAGTAGAAGAAAGTGATGACTAATATGACATCATTTCTTCAGTTTGAAAAACAGCCTCCAGCACCGTCCGGGGTAGTTCTCATCCCGAAAGGAGAACTAAGAATGATCAATACAGACCCACATCATCAGCAGGAGAAAGGTCTTGTACCTATCTTTACACCTCAGGGAGAAATTATATGGGTTCATCCCAACCTTGTGGATGGCCAACAGTGGACTACTGTTACCAATAGAAAGTCCAAAGGCAAGACGAAAGCTTCGTCCTACAATGTGGTATGCGCTTCTTCTCAGGCAGCAGAAACTGATGTTCCCTCACTAACCAATTCAGAAGAGGAAACAATCCTCCTTGCCACAGAGCTCAATAAATCGCTCATGGCAGAAACTTGTTCGGGTCAGTCGTATTTAAAGAAGTACAACGAGATGGTGGCAAGCCCTCCTAAACCTACTGCAGAGTCGGCCAAGCTTTCCGCAAAGAAACTGGTGGAGAAACAGAAAGAGTTTCAGTTTTCCAAGGCTCTCCCAAAGGATAACGCAGAAGGATCTACAACACCCTACCACTTTGACGTCCTGGCCCAACTGGCCAATATCCCGGCCAGAATCACCCTTTGCGAGCACCTGAACTATCAAAGTCAACAAGAGAAGCTCTGAGGGAAGCCTTAGCTGACGCTGAGGTCTTCATGGCCCAGATCCCGGCTGGACCACAAAAGGAAGATGAAGAGGACTACCTCCATGCCTCTCAAAATGCTCCCCGTATCACCTTCACGTCAGATGACATGCAGGTCAAGGGGAAACATGATCGGCCCCTGTACTTCACAGGGTACATTGGATCATCTGAAGTGAGCTGCATTCAGGTAGATCTAGGATCCGCATTGAGCATCATGTCTCACCGAGTCATGCATCACTTAAGGATCCCCATTCACCAATTGAGTAACACCCAAACTACCATCTATGGTTTCAACGCCAATGGTACGCGCCCAATGGGAAAGATCAAGCTCAAATGTCAGAACGGGGACCTAAGATCTGAAGTGACGTGCTATATAATCGACGCTGACACTTCATACAATTTGCTGCTCAGATGACCGTGAGTTCATCGTAATTCCATCGTCCCCTCTAGTCTCCATTAAGTCATGAAGTACATCGACGGAAGTGAGAAAGTTCGAACATTGATTGCTGAAAGGCACCCGTTCAAGGGGGTAGAGAACTATTTCACGTACTCCATCCTATACCAGGATTCTCTGGAGATGAATGAAAGTCTACGTCCAGAGGAACCAGACTCTGGTAATGAAGCTGACACTGAGCTAGAGGTGGGAGAAGAATGCTTCTGGGAATTAAACCCACTAATAACGAGCATTAATAAGCTCAATGTTAATAATACCGCCGATGATGTAGGCGAGTGGTATATTAATGAAGAGTTGAATTTGGCTTACTTTTCTGAGTTTGCTTCTGATTCAATACCGTCGGATACTAGTACCGAGGTGGATAATGACCTCTGGTCGGCAATGGATGCCTTGACATCATTGCATGTACCAATGAAGTCATCCCTCAAAACGTACCAAGATGTCGGTGATACGCAAGAATCAATATTCATGGTCCCAGCAAAAGCAGAGACCAAAATGAAATCACCTAGAGGGGGTGAATAGGTGATTATGCTAATCAATGCACAAATTAAAAATGAGATGATGCAACGATCACTCAAAGCAAGATTAGAAGTCGAATACCCCGTGAAAGGCTATGCACTCCTTCCTCGTGATTCTTCTAAATAAGAGTTTGAGGTGCGCAATGCAATCTTGTTGTAAGAGTATAGATCGACAATATAAGAATGAATGAAAAGCAAGTAAATAACACAAGTAAACCAATCGCAAACACGGAGATTTGTTTCGAGGTTCGAGCACCCAGCTCTACGTCCACGCCTTTACCCAGAAGGATTTTCGATCCACTAGAAATTCCACAAAGGATTACAACCACTAGGGAGTACCTAACTCCTCAATCACACTCCTCTAGTCCAGAGGTAGTGGAGCCACAAATACAATAATCACTTGGTGATCAAAAGACAACAAACTCTCTTTTGAAAAACTTTTCTTTACAAAACCCTAGAGAATAATGTATAGGATTGAAGCTCAAGGTTTGTAAGTGAAAAATAAAATAAATAGAAGAGAGTTTTAATTCAAAAACTTCAGAGAAAAATCAGAGATTAGAGCACAAAAACTAAGAATAAAAACTTCTTTCAATAATACTCAAGCTTTGATTTCTTTTGCAAATATTGTTGTGTCTCTCCTTAACCTCATCCACCCCTATTTATAGGATATAGGTAGGGATTAAAGGGTAAATAATAATTTTGACTAATCAGGAAAGATAAGACCCAAAATCAGCCTTAAACCTCGTTTGGAGAATAAAAACACGTTTTAAAACATGTTTAAAAAACTAGCCGTTTGGCTGATCATACACTCACGGTCGACCGGTCGGTCAACCGGTTTTCAAAATCTTTTGACCGTTGGCAGGCCCCGGTCGACCGTCCCAAACAGAGAGTTGGGTGCAGTCAGTCGGTCGACCGCCCGGTCGCCCGACATGGGGTCCGGTCGACTGCCCGATCGACCGGATAACGTGCACACGTGCACGTATCCAACAGTTAGAACTGCAGTCGACCGCTCGGTCGATCGTTCTGACCTGTAATAGAGCCGGTCGACCGCAACAGGTCAAAACAGAATTTAAAGGGAAATGTTTTTGAAGATAAGTTTATTTTCAAAAATGATTTTTGTCAAGACTTTGTAAAATACAATAAACGGAGTTTGCAAATACTTAAAATAGGTCTATTAAAGTATTTTACACAAGAGACAAAAATAATTTGAAAACATGTGCAATTTTGTGTGTGGGGGGAATTTGAGCTTCAACACTATATACTATCCTTTAACAAACTAACAAAAATAAAGTCTATATAGGAAGGTGTCTCTAAATCGCGTTGCCGAGATAGAGCCTCCTCTCCTATGAAAGAGTCCTCTTGCGACATCAACCTTTCAATATGTTTTAAGCGTCAATAACCTTGCAACATGCTTAAAGCCATTAAGACTTGTACAAACCTGAAATTCACTCTAGAATCTTTATTAGTGCCAAATAGCTTTTATATATTTTGTTATCATCAAAACATGTATAAATGGAGAGTGTAACCTTTTGGGCCAACAATCTCCCCCTTTTGATGATGACAAAACATATAAGGTATAACACAAGATATACAAGGGAGGTAAAAACTCTCCCTCAAATAATGCTATATTAATCAAGTAATGCTATATGAAACAAGTATGAAACAAGTATAAAACAGCAACTCATTATTTGAGAAAACAAAACAAAAACACCAAATACTAAACAAAATATATAAAGGTATAAAGGTAAACACTAAACATAAAAACACTAAACATAAAACCCAATCCACACATATTTCTCTCCCTTTTTGTCATACATCAAAAAGGGATATGATAGTAAGAAAACTTCCTTATTCAACAACACAAACATTTAGTTCACCACATATAAAAGAAAATCTATTGTAATCAAGTGGTTTAGTGAAAATATCGGTAAGTTGAAAATCGGAAGAAACATAATCAATATCAATATCACCTTTCTCAAATGATCTCTAAGGAAGTGATATCTAATCTCAATGTGCTTGATCTTACTATGTTGATTTGCATTCTTAGTCATATGAATTGTACTAGTATTATCACAAAATATTTTAATATGATCATAATGCAAATCATAATCAAGGAGAGTATGTTTCATCCAAAGGACTTGAGCACAACAAGCCCCGTCGTAACATACTCCGTCTCGGCGGTTGAGAGGGCTACCGAATTTTGTTTCTTAGAAGACCATGAAATAAGACAATTACCAAGAAATTGACATGTTTCACTAGTGCTCTTCCTATCTACTCTACAACCCACATGTCAGCATCCGAAAAACTCGTCATTGAGAATTCTCCGGTCTTCGAATACCAAAGACCCATTCCAATAGTGCCCTGAATATAACGAATAATGCGTTTTACCGTAAATAAATGAGATTCTTTGGGACAAGATTGGAATCTAGCACAAAGACACACACAAAACATAATATCCAGCCTACTAGCCGTTAAATATAATAAACTACCAATCATGCTTCTATATAATTTTATGTCAACACACTTACCTTGGTCATCCTTATCAAGCTTGGTGGTAGTAGCCATGGGAGTGTTGCAAATTTTTGAGTCTTCAAGCCCAAATTTCTTGATTCCTTAGCGTACTTGGCTTGACATATGAAGATCCCATCACGCATTTGCTTGATTTGGAGTCCAAGAAAATAGTTCAATTCACCTATCAATGACATCTCAAATTCACGTTGCATACATTGTTCAAACTCCTTGCAAAGTAATTCATTAGTAAAATCAAAGATTATATCATCAACATATATTTGTACTATAAGAATGTCACTACCAACATACTTAGTGGTGTCTACTTTGCCTTTAACAAAATCATTTGATAGAAGAAAACTAGAAAGCCTTTCATACCAAGCTCTTGAAGCTTGTTTTAAACCATACAATACTTTATCTAGTTTGAAAACAAAATTTGGATGTATATGATCCATAAAACTGGGGGGTTGTTCAACAGATACTTCCTGATCAATAAAATCATTTAAAAATGCACTTTTTATATCCATTTGAAAAAGTTTAAAATTTTTATAGGATGCATAAGCTAGTGTGATCCGTATGGCCTCTAGCCGTGCTACGGGTGCAAAGGTCTCCTCAAAGTCGATTCCTTCAACTTGAGTGTAACCTTGGGCCACTAATCTAGCCTTATTCCTAACAACATTACCTGACTCATCCAACTTGTTCCTAAAAATTCACTTAGTACCAATTATTGGTCTATTATGGGGTCTAGGAACAATATGCCAAACTTGGTTGCGCTCAAATTGATTGAGCTCTTCTTGCATAGCGAGCAACCAATATGAGTCACCCTCGGCTTCGAGGATGTTTTTGGGTTCAAAATGAGATATGAATGCATGATGTCCACACAAATCATGGAGTTTGGAGCGAGTGGTTAGCCCCTTTGATACATCACCTATGATGAGATCTTTAGGATGATTTGAGGCGTATCTCCAATCTTTAGGAAGTGGTTGTGATGGTTCCACTTCATCCTTTTGAACTTCACCATTAGGTTCTTACTTATCTTCTTTGATGGGTGAGTCCTTCAAGGATATTTTCTCCATGTCCTCACCTAATGAGTCAATCTCTACAACATTCTCAACAATTGCATTAGATTTAACATGCATAGATTCTTCAATAGTAAGAGATGATTTAATGAACACTCTATAAGCTTTGCTAGTACTAGAATAGCCAACAAAGATTACTTCATAAGCCTTAGCATCAAATTTACCCAAATTATCTTTGGTGTTCAAAACAAAACACTTGCATCCAAAACTTTAAAGTATGAAACATTTGGTTTTCTTAAATGATATATTTCAAAAGAAGTTTTGAAAGTATTTTTACACAAATAAATTCGGTTGGATATATAGCACGCGGTGTTTACGGCCTCGGCCCATAAGTATTGAGGGAGCCCGTATTCACTTATCATAGACCTAACCATTTCTTGAAAAGCTCTATTCTTCCGTTCAAATACTCTATTTTGTTGTGGAGTTTTAGGACATGACATTTCATGCTTAATTCCTTTTTTGTCACAATAAGTCATGAAGAGTTGATTGACAAACTCACCACCTCTATCACTTCTTATGTGCAAAATCGAAAATTCCTTTTCTTTTTCAACCCTTTTTCGAAAAATCTTGAATGCGAAAAAGTTTGATCTTTATGCTCCAAAAAGAAAACCCAAGTGAAACGAGAGAAATCATTGACTAAAACAAAAACATATCTATTTCCATTTAAGCTTTTAGTTTTAGTTGGTCCAAAAAGATCCATATGAATCAATTCTAATGGCTTAGATGTCATGATATTCTTGATTGGTTTGAAGGAAGACTTGGTTTGTTTTCCAAGTTGGCACGCACCACAAATGCGGTCTTTTTCAAACTTCAAACAAGGAATACCCTTCACCAATTCCTTAGAATTTATTCTAGCAAGATGATCAAAAGAAACATGGCCTAATCTTCTATGTCATAACCATGAAATCTCATCAAAGTATTTAAAAATTTTGTAGTGCAATCCAAATTAAGCATATCAATAGTGTAGACATTATTTTCACGAAATCCAGTGAGAATACATTCATTGGTTTTATTATAAAATATTTTGCAGGAAGATTCATCAAAAACAACTTTGAGACCACGATCACATAGTTGACTAATACTGAGTAAATTATGTTTAAGCCCATCAACAAGAACTACATTTTCAATTAAAGGAGATGCATCAATCTTAATGTTACCTATACCAATGATGGTGCCCTTGGAGTCATCTCCGAAGGTGACGGTGCCACCTTCAACGTACCTCGATAGGGTTACGAAATTGTTGATGTCCCATATCATATGCCTTGAGCAACCACTATCAAGGTACCACCTCTCCTTACGTCTTGGAGTCTTGGTGTGTACCTATATCAAATAATTTAAAACTTGATTTTGGTACCCATATTTTCTTGGGTCTTAATGCGTTAGTATTTCGAATCCAAACATGATTATTTGTACTACTTATATGATCATAACAAAATTTAGCTAAAAGACCATTTCGGCCACAATACGTACATTTATAAATTCTTCCATATTTAAAAGTATAATGAGCATGTGATGTTTTTGCATGATTGATATGTGATGTGTTTGCATGATGAACATGTGGAGTTTTAGCATGAGTTATTTTATCATGTTTAGCATGAGGAGAATGCATGTGATTGTTTGATTTAGTACTGTTAAAAGCACATTCTTTTAAAATATTTTTCAAATCATTTATTTTAGTTTTTAACATAGAAAACTCATTTTCATCAATTTTAGGATATTTTGCTTTGCAAGCAACTCTATAGGCATCAAAATCTCTTTTTGTTGAAATAAGAGTAGAAGATAATTCATTTTTTTCTTTTGAATAAATAGCAATTTGATTTTTAAGCATTCATTTTCCTTTTTCAATTTTAAACAATCTTCTTTTTTAGAATCAAAACTTTCTAAAAGTTCAATGAAAGCTTGTAATAACAATTCTTTGCTTATTTTACTATCATCATGAGGTTTGGTAGTTACCTTAGGTGTGTTTGCCATGAAACACACATTGGCCGTGTCGACTTCATCTTCGGATTCACTTTTCGAGTCCCAAGTGGCTTTATACACCTTCTTTTCAAACGCCTTCTTTTGCTTTAAGGAGGAAGATATCTTTTTCTTGAAATCTGGATAATCGACCATGATGTGTCCGGGTTTCCGACAGTTGTAGCATATGATCTTTTTCTCCTCCTTCCCTTTCCATCGCCTTCTATGGTTGAGCTTATTCTTGTGGTACGTTCTTTTTACATTTCTCACAAGAAGGGATAGCTCTTCATCATCATCTTCATCTTCTTCTTTATCGTAGTTGGTGGAGGTAGACTTGAAAGTTATAGACTTTTTCTTTTGAGGCGCCGCTTCTTCTCTAGCCTTTTTCTCCATCTCATGAGTCTTAAGATTTCCAATAAGACTTATGAGCTCCATCTCATCTTTGTCATTCAATTCCTTCAAGATGGTAGCTTTGATTTCTCATGATGAAGGGAGAGCACGAATCACCTTACGCACCTTTTGGTCGTTGCTGATTTCATCACCTAGAGAAGCAAGAGCATTTGCGATTTTAGTAAACTTAGTGATCATATCATCAATAGATTCATTTTCTTGCATTTTAAAACTTTCATATTAGGAACGCAAGAGATCTATTTTACCTCTTTTGACTTGCGATGTTCCCTCATGAGTGACCAATAAGTGTTGCCAAATCTCATAGGCGGACTTGCAATGGATAACCCGTGTTAAGTCATCCTCATTCAATGCTAATAGAAGGACATTTTGAGCCTTCGAATTAGCCTCAAATTTCTTGGAAGTAAGATCGGACCAACTGTCCTCCTCACTTTCGGGTTTACTAAAAGGCTTAGTCAAAGATTTAGCAACTAGGCTACCTAGAGATTGTAGAAAAATGTTCATCCTAACTTTCCATATGGGAAAGTTGAGTCCATCAAATTTGGGAGGGGTCTTAATGTTATCGGCCATCTTTGCTAGTGTATGAATGAATATATGAAAATAGTGATTAGCAATTTATAGGATCTCTCTAAGGATGTGAAGCCAAAAACTAGAGTCCTAGCTCTGATATCAATTGAAATCACCTAGAGGGGGGTGAATAGGTGATTATGCTAATCAATGCACTTAAAAATGAGATGATGTAACGATCACTCAAAGCAAGATTAGAAGCCGAATACCCCGTGAAGGGCTCTGAACTCCTTCCTCGTGATTCCTCTAAATAAGAGTTTGAGGTGCGCAATGCAATCTTATTGTAAGAGTATAGATTGACAATATAAGAATGAATGAAAAGCAAGTAAATAGCACAAGTAAACCAATCGCAAACACGGAGATTTGTTTCGAGGTTCGAGCACCCAGCTCTACGTCCCCGCCTTCACCCAGAAGGATTTCCGATCCACTAGAAATTTCACAAAGGATTACAACCATTAGGGAGTACCCAACTCCTCAATCACACTCCTCTAGTCCCGAGGTAGTGGAGCCACAAATACAATAATCACTTGGTAATCAAAAGACAACAAACTCTCTTTTAAAAAACTTTTCTTTACAAAACCCTAGAGAATAATGTATAGGATTGAAGCTCAAGGTTTGTAATGAAAAATAAAACAAAGTAGAAGAGAGTTTTGATTCAAAAACTTCAGAGAAAAATCAGAGATTAGAGCACAAAAACTGAGAATAAAAACTTCTTTCAATAATACTCAAGCTTTGATTTCTTTTGCAAATGTTGTTGTGTCTCTCCTCAATCCCATCCACCCCTAATTATAGGATATATGTAGGGATTAAAGGGTAAACAATAATTTTGACTAATCAGGAAAGATAAGACCCAAAACCAGCCTTAAACCTCATTTTGAGAATAAAAATACGTTTTAAAACATGTTTAAAAAACTAGCAATTTGGCTGATAATACACTCACGGTCGATCGGCCGGTCGATCGGTTTTCAAAATCTTTTGACCGTTGGCAGGCCCCGGTCGACCGCCCGGTCGACCGTCCCAAACAGAGAGTTGGGTGCAGTCAGTCGGTCGACCGCCCGGTCACCCGACATGGGGTCCGTTCGACCGCCCGGTCGACCGGATAACGTGCACACATGCACGCATACCCAACGGTCAGAACTGCAATCGACCGCTCGGGTCGATTGTTCTGACCTGTAATAGAGCAGCCGGTCGACCGTCCGGTCGACCGCAACAGATCAAAACAGAATTTAAAGGGAAATGTTTTTGAAGATAAGTTTATTTTCAAAAATCATTTTGTCAAGACTTTGTAAAATACAATAAACGGAGTTTGCAAATACTTAAAATAGGTCTATTAAAGTATTTTATACAAGAGACAAAAATAATTTGAAAACACGTGCAATTTTGTGTGTGTGGGAAAATTTGAGCTTCAACATTATATACTATCCTTTAACAAACTAACAAAAATAAAGTCTATATAGGAAGGTATCTCTGAACCGTGTTACCGAGCTAGAGCCTCCTCTCCTATGAAAGAGTCCTCTTGCGACATCAACCTTTCAATATGCTTTAAGCGCTAATAACCTTGCAACATTCTTAAAGCCATTAAGACTTGTACAAACCTGAAATTCACTCTAGAATCTTTATTAGTATCAAATAGCTTTTATATGTTTTGTTATCATCAAAACATGTATAAATGGAGAGTGTAACCTTTTGGGCCAACACAAAAATCAATTCTTTTCGGAAGAATTAAGTTCGAATTGATGTCTCGCGAAGACTCAGAAAGCGAGAACGAATCCCCCCAGTTCTCTTATTATGAGCCAAATGTACTCAAAATGATGGAGAGCATGGGGTATGATCTAACAAATGGTCTTGGTTTGAGCTTCGACAAAGGAAAAAGAACACTACTTTAATCTTTCGTTCCGAAGGGAAGACCCCTGATTATTATCATCGACTCGCAAGGGGTTGGGCTATGTGTCAACTCCGATCCCATCAGCCTCTAAGTCTGAAGAGTCATTATACCATAATTATTCATCGGGCACGTCATCGTGGGAGTAGGATGATAGTGTTGGCAACATCTTCGGAGAACTTTCAGTAAACATAGTTTCAACAAGCTACCTGGAAGACGGAGATGAAGAAATGATCCAGTCTGATACAGACCCTTGAATCAAACACCTAAACACTCTCTGGGATATTCGCTTCAAACAACGCAAACCACCCACGGAAGATAAGGTCACACAGATTAATCTGGAAGATGAGGCTAATCCTAAGCCCATCTTTATAAGCGAAAGTCTTTCACCCTCCAAGAAAGAAGATCTAATATCTCTTGTGCGAGAGTATATCGATGTTTTCGCTTGGAATTACGAGGTCAAGCTTGGGTTTGATCCTCGAGTGGCTATGCATCGCCTTAACATTAATTCAGACGTAAGCCAGTCAAACAGCAGCAGCGACAGTTCCGTCAAAAAATAATGGAAGCAATCCCGTCAGAAGTTAAAAAGATTATAGACTCTGGCTTCATTAGGGAGGAGCAACACCCTGATTGGATAGCCAATATCATCCCCGTTACCAAGAAAAATGGGAAGATCCAATTTGTATATATTTTCGTGATCTAAATGAGGCCTGTCCCAAAGACGAAATTTCTCTCCCAATCACGGCTATCATGATTGACAATACGTGTGGGTTTGAACGGATGTCTTTTATGGATGGATTCTCAGGGTACAATCAAATCAAAATGTACCCTGATGATGAAAAGCATATTTCTTTCAGGACACCACTGGGGGTATATTGCTATATTGTCATGCCCTTCGGACTGAAGAACGCGGGGGCAACATATCAAAGAGCTATGAATGCAATTTTTCACAAACACATGCGTAAAACAGTGGAATGCTACGTCGACGACATTGCAGTGAAAAGTCGCACCAAAGGCAATCACATAGCGGATCTGAAGACAGTTTTAAAATTATGCGAGCACATCAGTTGAAGATGAACCCTAACAAATCTTTCCTGGGAGTAACCAGCGCTAAATTCCTAAGGTTTGTGGTGACATCCAAAGAAATTCACCTAGACCGAGAAAAAGTTCGTGCTGTCCAAGAGATGCAACCTCTGAGGAATCCCAGGGAGCTTAGAGGATTGCAAGGGCGACTAGCATACATCCGGAGGTTTATCTCAAATCTCTTCGGAAGATGCCAACCCTTCAACAAATTAATGAAGAAGGGCATCTCATTCATTTGGGACGATGCTTGCTAACAAGCTATCGAGGGAATCAAACGATACCTCACGCAACCACCCGTCCTTACAGCTCCGATTTCAGAAAAACCTTTCCTGATATATGTTCGAGCAGTGGATCATTCCTTGGAGCTTTACTAGACCAGAATAATGATCAGGGATATGAGCAGGCAATCTATTATCTGAGCAGAACCATGATTGGAGCCGAACATCGATATAACCCGATCGAAAAGGAATGTTTGGCGTTGGTGTTCGCCGTCTAGAAAATGTGACACTACTAGGTAGGCCAAACTATAAATGTTATATCAAAAGTCAACCCTTTGAGGTTGCTCATGACAAAGCCATCGTCGCTAAATGGTCGACTGGCAAAATGGGCCATACTGCTCTCCCAATATGAGATGTGCTTTCTTCCGCAAAAAGTCATGAAGGGCCAAGCGGTGGCAGAATTCCTGGCTGAACATCCAGATCCGAGAGCAACCGAACTTTACGAGGATCTCCCAGACGAGGTCGCTGAAATTTGTCTGACCTAGACAACTTTCGAAGGACAGGTGTGGCAACTCTTCTTCGACGGTGCATCGAGAACATGTCCGCAAGGGCATGTCATAGTAGGAGTGGGGGTAGTACCGGTCTCCCCACAGAACTACGTGATCCCTCGTGCATTCTTATTAACCGAGTTATGCTCCAACAGTATAGCGGAATACAATGCCCTCTTGATTGGATTGCAAATCATCGATGAGATTGGCGTTGAAAAATCTCAAAGCATACGGTGACTCTAAACTCATCGTTAACCAAGTTCGCGGAGAGTACGAAGTCAGGCATGAAGACTTAGTACCCTACTTTAACGCAACTATCTCTATGGCCGGAAGGTTCGGAAACTTTTACATCGACCATGTACTACGCCAGCAAAATACGCACAGAGATGCACTGGCATCTCTAGCTGCCTCCTTAGCCCTTCCAGCTAGATTAGTAGAGAAAATACTTTCTACAGTCACGACTTGTATTGCCCAAGAACCGCTTTTGAAGATCACCAAAAGCCAACAGGAGACTGTCAAGCCGAAAAAGTTTTAGAGACTTCGATAGTTCTAGAACTCAAGGATTGGCGATTCTCGTACATCAACTATGCACTGTATGACATTCTTCCAGATGATTCCAAAGAGGCGGCTGCCATTAGAAGGAAAGCCCACAAATTCTACTATAATGCGATCACGCGAACATTGTATCGCCGATCGCATGATGGGATCCTCCTCCGCTGTTTGTCGCAAGAGAAGGCACATGAAGTACTCAAAGAAGCGCATGATGGCATGTGTGGAGCTCATCAGCTTGGTTTGAAGCTTGGGGATTGACTCCGAAGACTGGGATATTATTGGCCTAAGATGATCCCTGACGCCATCAATTATGCTAAACGATGTCACGCCTGTCAGTTCCAAGGTGACTTCATCCATCAAGCACCAGGATATCTTCGCTCTACAATCTCAACCTGACCATTTGAGATTTGGGGAATGGACGTAGTTGGCCCTATCTGCCTACCTTCATCCAAAGGACATCGGTTCATTTTAGCTATAACCGACTATTTCTCTAAATGGGCTGAAGTTATTCCCTTGAGGGAGGTAAAAGCATCTGATGTGGTCAAATTCGTTAATCACATCATTTACCGCTTTGGTGTACCGCGACAAATTGTTCATGATAATGGGCCCCAGTTCATCAGCCCGGCTTTTCAGAGATTCTGCAACAAGTTCAGAATCCAGAGTGTGTCCTCAACGGTATACTACCCAGCCGCTAACGGCCTCGCAGAAGCTTTCAACAAGAATATTAGAAAATTTCTCAAGAAATTCATCTCGAAAAGCTAACGTGATTAGGACGACAAGTTAGGTGAATGCTTATGGGCCTATCGCACGACGGTTCGAACCACGACAAAGGCTACACCTTTCTCCTTGGTATATGGGTGTGAAGCTGTACTCCCATTAGAAATCTAAATCCCATCTCTATGTGTCACCTTGACAGCAGAGATGACAAATGGGGAGAAGCATCGACTGCGACTCCATGAGCTAGAGGCTTTAGACGATAAACGCCTGCAAGCTCAACAGCAAATCTAGCTCCATCAAGCTCAAATTACTAGAGCCTTCAACAAGAAAGTCAAGGAGCAAACTTTTAAGAAAGACGACCTTGTCTTAGCTGTTAGAAGACCTATGGTGATGACGCATAAGACCAAAGAAAAATTCTAGCCCAAATAGGAAGGACCATTTGTAGTAGAGTCGGTCTACTCAAATGGAGCATATTGTCTCATAACCTCAGACGGTGATATGCTCATGATGCCAATCAACGGTAAATTTTTGAAGAAATACTATCCTTGATAGCACTCTTCTCCTGATCAGTTAATACTACACCTCTGATCGAAACTCCATATCCAAAATGAAAACCAAAGAACAGCTTTCTTCCTCCACTGGATCACATCACGGTCAATCAGCATCAAGCTAATCAAGCGCTGGTTACATCATGATGCATGATGTAAAATTTGAAGAAGAAACAAAATGCAAAAGTTTGGTTTTAGTTTATTTACTCTTCTACTGACATCCGACACCTTTGACGGCTAAGGATAGAAGAAAATGTTGGCTTTTAAGTCCAACATAAGTCTTCGACAACTTATCACGCTAAAGGGAATAGCATGGCTAGCCCAACTCAAACGGTAATTGGTAAAGGCACACCAAATCCGTTGATAACTGAGGGTTTGCAAAGAATCCTAAGGGACTTGATCCCATCCTCTCCTCCAAAATCTCCTATTAATTCTCATCCACAGAATGGTAGGGCCACAAAAATACATGTGCTCATCTCCCTTATGAAATGAACTGGGATTTGTCAAGTTAATATTAAACCTCTGACAAATCAGATTTTCAATCCACAGTGAATTCAGTCAAGTTAATATTAAACCTCTGACAATAAAACTCATTAGAAATCCTCGTTGTTATGTTAATACTACAAATTTTTCATGTCTCAGAAAATCAATGATTGTAACATTAATATTAAACCTCTTTCATTTTACTTTCCACTCAAAATTCCCTACCAATTCTCTTCCATAGAGTGGTAGGTCCACAAATACAATCATTGCTATGTTAACACTACACCTCTAACAATGAAAATTTTCAGTACTCCCCAACGAGTACAACTTCACTTGTCTCTCCTCTACATGGAGTCATAAGTCCTTAAAATTGCTCCTATCACAAACCAATTCTTGTCAAGTTAAAATTACACCTCTGACATTCCAAATTTCACTTGTCAATTCTCATCAATAGAATGACAAGTCCTCAAAATTGCTCCTATCGCAAACCAATTTTTATCAAGTTCAAAATTACACCTCTGACAAATTACTGTTAAATTTAACACCACATCTCTAACAGTGATTAAGTTACTGCCAAGTTCGATATAAACCTTTGAAAGTCACTTTTTTCAGGCTTCCATATCGAAGCTGAGATGAGCAATGTTAAGTTTAACATCACACCTCTAGTGTCCAGTTCATTACTAAGTTCAACAATATACCTATGACAATGACTTTCCCTCGAACTTTCCTATCGAAGTCAAGATGATTAATGTCAAGTTTAAAATTACACCTCTAGCATTACCTTCACTGTCAAGTTTAACATTATACCTATGACAGTGATGTTTTCAATCTTCCCAAATGAAGCTGAAATTCCCGTTGAGTCAAGTTAATATCACACCTCTGACTCACATTCCTGTTAAGTTAATATCACACCTCTGACAGTAATCTTAAATTCCCGAAACAGAATTTTCCCCTATTTTGACTTGTTAAGTTAATTATCACATTCTAGTATGTCAAGAGTTCCTACTTCTATGTGTCTGATTTTCAATGCAAAAAAAGAATTCAAGACATATAAGAAGACAAGAAGAAGTGTCACTTTTATTGATATTCAAACATATGAAAGTGATACACGACGCTCTCTTATACAATAAGATTGAGTGTTATAATAAAGGAGTACAAAGAAGTCCCTCTCTCTCAGTGAAAGGTTGCACTCACTCCTCAAGACATTTACATTGCTCCAAATATAAGATGTTTGAAAGAGCGCCGAAGAAAGGTTCCTCTCTTCTTCCATTGAATCATGTCACAGTTGATCAGTGTAGAGACGATCGGATGCTGGTCACATCATGATGCATGATGTAAACATTAAAGAAGCTCATCGCTAACTGAGAGCAATAGTGTTTCTCGAGGTCGAAATGCAGAAGAACATTATGATTCCAACCGACCAACTGGTGTGGACCATAATCCTTCGTTTAATGAGCATCTCCACTACCAGAAAGTTATCTAATGAGCATGGGTTTTTCCTCGATGTCACTTCGGAGGGTAAGATTGGTGAAGGGAGAATTCGAGACCTTACTGGTGACGTCCTCTTTCCCGTGACCTGCAAGAGGACCATACCCACTGTGACCATGACAAACCCGGGGCATTGCTGGTGCGTCATGTCCAATAAGGCCTTGACGAATATCATTAACCACGCAAAGCCTCCCTGCATATGAACAGGAGCTTTGATTCCCCAAGTGCTCGCTAATGGAACAAGCTGGCCGTCGAAATATTCTCCCAAAAGCCCAACAAAAACGCAGAAGGCTGACTGAAGCTGCCAGAACCTGCAAGAAGCAAAAATTGAAAGGTTAAAATTCTGTTAAGGCAGGAACAGAAAAGCTGAAGGGCAGATGCAATTGAAGTTGTGAACTTCAGACGCGAAGTTGACCATTACAGATCTGAATGCGGTCTGGTTTTAGACCCACGTCCAAGATATGAGACGCGAGGTAGCCCAGACTCAAAGTTCGCCGCAACCGCGTTTGAGATACAGGGGTTACCACAGCCAAGTCCAGAGGTCTCAAAAGAGTTAGAATCCTTTAAGTCAAGAATCTCAAACGTGAGCTTTATGTACAAAGCTCGTGTTTCAAGATCCAAGTACAAAGTTTGTCACACTCACATTCAAAGGACTTTGACTTAGAATTGAAAGTCAGTCAGCGCGCGCTTCATCAAGAAGTCTGAAAGACGCGACTTTCGAACACGGGCGCATCAATCAGATTTCAAGAGAAGATCAAGAGATCGAATTTTTTTAATGGACAGGAAAATGGAAACTCAGTGGGACTGGGTATTTCATGGTGACAAATAGTTTCTACCCGGGAAAGAATTCTCTAGAAGTTGAACTTTATTCATCAAGGCGCAACCGTAAAAGCACTTAAAACGATGCTTTTTGATCTTAAAATCACTTGACAGTCATAATCTTTGGAGAAGATTGAAGAAAAGTATGGAAGCTTTGAGTTCTTATTGTTCATTGGAATACATCCCCTTGAAGGGAAGATAGACAAATCAAGACAAAGACCTTCAAAGCGCATGTTTTCAAAGGGAAACAGTCTAAATAGTGGGCTGTTAAGGGGGTGAGGCCTATTTATAGGCAAGCCATAAGGCTTACAATTAATGGCATAAAAATCAAAACCATCAGCCTTAATTCCCGCACGAACATCAAGTCCAATAAGGAGCTGACGCGTGGATTGCCACTTCAGGAAACATTGAAGGATACAAGTCCCCAATCGTCAATGCCGACTTGGTATTAAAAGATCCAACAAGATCTTTAAGATGGGCTGCATGCGAAGGTTAGGAAGCTGCGTCGGGCGCAGATTCAAAGGTCGTGTCCACAAGTCTGCGACCTTTCATAGACCCGAGGGCTGTGTTCCTTTCACTTCTACTGAAGAGGCCACAACTGCGTCTCCTGAAGCGGTTCAGAGCCGCGTCTCCTCAACAAGCTGGGACCATTCTCTACGACTATTCAAGATTGTGTCATGAGTTCATACCCATTCACAAGACTTGGAGGCTGCGTCCTAAAGTCGCATCTCAATCATGAACATAGTACAGCCTGAGTTTGCAGCCTCTCAAGGGACCAGAATCGCGTCTCTATTTAGTCAGAGCCACGTCCTCACCAATCAGCTGAGAAACTCGTGTTATTCTTGATGTGGTTGCAGTTAGGACCTCAAAATCGCGTCTCTACTGCAGATAAAGGCTGCGTCCATGGATCCTCGTCCTTTCATGAACCTAAAAGCCGCGCCCCATTTATTAAAGAACGCAAGTCCGCGTCTCAGAATTATATCTCTCTTAAGCCAGAGCCGCGTCCTTGCCAAACAGCTAAGGTTTGCGCGTCGTTCTTGATGAGCCTGAACTTCGTCTCCATTAATGAGTCAGAGCCGCGTCCTCACCAACCAACTGAGACCCGCGTGTCATTTTGAGGGGCCCAAAACCGCATCTCCACTACAAAAGAGAGCCGCGTCTCGCTCAAGAGCTCAGTGCAATCTGAGTTTATTATTCACGGTCGTACCCTATCAAAATGACTGAGAACTGTGTTTCCATAAAAAGTCAAGGAATACGACTATGAACACTGAGTTCATCCAGGCAGCAAAAGAGTCTGAAAGGATAAAGACGAGATAAAATTTGTGGACTTTTATTATTTGACTCGAAACTGATAAAAGTAACACAAACACTCTTATTCGACAAATGGAGTGTTAGAAAAAATGGGATGATACAAAAAGGACAAGAAGGCTAAAAATCCTGTTTCTCCAAAAAACAGATTTGTTCTCGGAGGCGATGCATCTCGTGCTGACGTGCCCTTTCAGTTTCCACCAAAGCTTGGGCCCACAACTCTTCCTCGGACAAAAATCTCTTCGTAGCCAGTTGTGTCTGAAGAGACTACAACCTGGAGGAATGAGCAGTAAGGTTTTCTTGAACCTGCGTCTTGGCAGCCTCTAGCTCTTCCAGCCTTTTTTCTAGCAACAGCAAGTTTCTGCTCATTGGCCTCAATCAAGGCTTGTGCCCTGGCAATAGTAATCCGAGCAGTGGTGATAACTTGCTCTGCACTCTGAATGACGATTTCAGATTCCTAAGAATCACCAACTAGTCTTTGGTAATCTGCTTTGAAGTGCTGGAGATGGCGGGCTTCTTCAGCCATTTGCTCCTCTATCTCTTTTCGCTCGTGTTCTTGAGCGGCGAGGAGCTTACTTAGCGTTGACCAAGTCTCATCTATTGAGCCAGCATCCTCTAGGGTCTTGAGCTCCTTCAGGTGGCTCCCCAGCTGTTCAACCAGCATCAGACACGCCCTAACCTGCGAAGGACTCCCAGTGTGACTGATGTTCTCGATCTGATTCTCGAGAAGCATCCGGGCAAACTCAAAGAAACTGCCCCCGAAAAGAGCCAAGTCAATACAATACCTCATGGAAGCAAAAAATTATCGCACCATTTGACGTGCTAGCTCTTTCATGATGTCATTAACTGGAGATAACCCTATTGATGTACTCCCGAACCCCCTTTCCATGACAGAATGAGAGACAGGAACCAATTCAACTTGTGCAGGGGTGAGGCCGATAACAGGCTCGTCCAACACTGAGGTCGTCTCTAATACCTCCGAGACGTTTATTATTGTAGCAGCTTCCACTGCGACAGAAGCAACCGCAAACTCTACGGCACTGGGTTCACCGGCCGAAGCTTGAACTGTGCTATCTTCTGCGTCAATGCTTGCCGCAGGATCCTCTACTTGAGCTACCCCAGTGCTCTCTGCAAATCACAACATTAAATTTCAGTGGTAATAATGAAAAAGAGAGTATCCAACATGATCGAGCCAAAACTGCACAAAAAAATATAGAAATTTAGAACAGTGCTAGGTCCTTAATTCTACCGAGTAGTTTAGGGCTAACGGGTCATAATCCACAGGGAGGGACAGCGATGGAAGCGTTATGTAAGTTTCTCTTTTTTAATTTATCGAAACTAATTAATATTTCTCTTCTCAATTTTATAAAAAAAATAAAATTATTATGTTAAGTTAAAAAGGAGATGGTAGAAGAAAAGATTGTGGTGTTGTTGTTTTATTTATTAAAAAAAAGGAAAGACTAAAAAAATAATTATAACTCTAAACTAATGAACTAAAAAGAAAATAAAAAGATTACTTACCTCTACCATTGAATCATAAGAAAGACTTGCCTCAGTATGAAGTAAAGCAAAGCAAAGCAAATAGAAAGAGTAACTTGAACATGGTGCTTGGTCAGATTGAGTACGATGAAGAAAAGTGAGAAAACTCCATTGATGTCACCTTCATTATAAGTCTCTTGAAAAAGAATTACAATAGTGTCACTCTACAATAATTTTTCTCTCTTTTCTCATGTAACTCTCTCTAACCTAAAAGAAAATAAAAAATAAAACTTACATTGAAGAAGAAAAGAAAAACCTAAACTAAATCTCTCTCTCTGAGATGGTATCCTTTCTACCTTCGAGGTATGAGGGTATTTATAGGAGAAAACCAGAGGAATAGAACGTGTATGAAGATAAGAGCTGTATATTTTTAAATTTGAATTCTCCCCTTATCTCTAAACTTGATTTGATTTATCTAGAAATTCAATTCTGATCTACATTTGTTAGCATGTTAATTGCTGATATCACTTATCAAATGATAGAACTGGAACGAGTGATCAACAAAAGAATTATAGCCCTTTAAATCTTCTTTATGTAGCATCTTGAATCATCAGATTTGAGTTTCGTTAGCGAAGTTTATGATTAAAATGCTAAACTGCATCCAGCCTAACTCCGAATCTAAATTGCTTCATCTCATCCGTTGATCTTCTCTCAATCCATTTATCCTCTTAGATTTTCAATTTGTCTTCTAGAATTGATAAGGTATTCATTTATCTTCAGCGAAACAGATAGGGTCTTCAAATAATCTATTTTTTTTGAAATGAGATGATATTATCTTATCTGATATATTTAGTTTTCAGATAAGATAGCTTCTATAACCTTTGAATTTGAATCGATCCCTTTTCTTTTGAACTTTTGAATTTAACTGGATAAATTTCATGATTATCTTCTTCCTATCATACCCTGCATGAATTAAGATATTAAGACAAGTTATTTGCAATATTCATTACAGAATATATGTAGGAATGTTATAATATTTATGTAATATATGTGTCCAAACACACCCCCACACTTAATTTTTGCTCGTCCTCGAGCAAAACAAAAAGTAGAGCTAGCCTAACTCACTTTCGTAAAATTCACAGATGCACTTAGCATGTACAATAAGCCGTTAAACTTCTAAATTACCCCTAGAGGACGAGTTTTGTCTCGTGAGGGTTTTCAGTGGATTGCACCCACAAAATCCAATGAAGAAAAAGAAATGAATTGTTAGTATTTTTTTAAAATGCATTTTGAAAGGAAAAAAATATTTGAGGTATTAATGTAAAATTTCAAGTAATCTATAAGTCATAGGATGATCAAAACTTAGTCATTCCTAAACTTAGTCTTTATTCAAAAACTTATTTTCAATCAAGGTAAGTAATAAAATTGTATTTCTCATCTAAGCTATTACTTTACCCTAAGTCATATGCACCTTGTGACTATGAAAATTTGGCTTTAAATTCTTCAACTCTAACTCTTATGCCTTATTATTTTCTCTCTTTTTTCTTTTTTTTATTTATGACAGTAATATCCCTTAGCTCCATTAGGCTTTCTAATTTGCCCATGGAACGAGCCTTAGTCGGTGACTCCCAAACTAAACGATTTTAGGGTACCGGGTGAGAAAACACCCCAAGGACTTAGGACTCGAGCAAACAAGGTCACAAAACTAAGGATTTTTATTTATACGAACCACTTTTAGGCGTGAATACTTATGCTTTATTAGGCACAAATACCCAGCTTAATCAAAGGATTTTTTTTGATATATGTATATATATATTTTTTATATAAGGCATAAGAATGTTTGTTTTAGAACCCTAAGTGTGTAAGTGTATAAAGTATGCATATTTCATTAAGGTAAAATCAAGACTAAATTACTTTTTCAATTTTTCTTCCTAACCTTAAAATCAAACAAATAATTTTATTTTGACCAAGTATAAGAAATCCTAATTATGATCCTCTTATTCCTTAAAATTAACTTAATTTTTTACAAAAATAAGTCAAAGTATTATTTTTCTTTTCAAAAAGTTTTAAAGAAAGAATTTTTTTAAAATTAGTGAAGTCAGCATGTTAGTAAACCCTCCCCCACACCTAACTCATGCATTGTCCTCAATGTATGAATGAAATGCAATAATACATGAAAGAAAAAGGAGAAAGGGAAGGAAAATTGTCACCTCAAGGTGGTGACTCCGGTGGTAGTCTCATTGGGCCAAGCGTTTCTACCCAATCTAGATACTGTAGATTTTCATGAAACCCACCTTTCAGGACCTCTTTCTTATTAGCATTTTTATACTCCCTAATATGAATAGGATTATGCAAGATTCTAACATGAAAATTTTCCCAATTATATGACCAATCTGGGATATCATCACGAAGTCATATTGATTTAAACCTTGATCCAACAATGGAATGTAATTTTGTGGAATGGATGACTTGGGCTCGACAATGAAGGGAATGGGAACAGATACGGACTCGGGAATAAAACTCAAATCAAATTTAGATTCGAGATAGGAGTTGGTTCATAAGTTTGGTCTAAATCATAGAATTGAAGTTCACATTCATTTCTCAATAATGAAATGTGACTATCAAAAATAAGTGGTTCATGTTCAAGCTCTAAAGTGGTTCATGTTCAAGCTCTATAGGGATAGGAATCAGTGTTGGCTTCAGAATTAAGTCCGAATCAGATAAGGATACCAGAGTTAAAATAGATTCAAAAAGTGGAACTGAATCACAATATTGAGAATCAGTGTCACATTCATCTTCAAGTTCAATCTCATTTAAATGAAAACTTATCAATTATCAATGGGTTAATCTTGGTCAGATTCAAAATTATGTGGTGAAATTGAATCTTGGTTAAAATCTCCAAGATAACACGATTCTTCATCAATATGGTTAGGAGAATCAGGAATGGTTGAAAATGTGTTAGGTAGAGTTTTCTCATTCCTATCATTAATTGTGTTGACCAAGTAACTCACTTTTACTTCTAGCCTATTAAGAGATTTGAGACAATCCGTTTGGGATTGAATACAATTATTTTGGGATTGAATCATGAATTCCATAGTCTTTTCTAAGTCAACTAGTTTTTTTGTTATGGTTGGACATGAAAATTAGAGTAAGGATCTTGAATTTGGGAATTGTGTGAGAAATTGAGTCTGCTATGATTTGTATTTTCGTGTGGACTCAAGGAAGGCTTCAAAAGTCTTTTCTAAAGAAGATTTTTCTTTTATAGGTTGGTCTTGATATGGATTATATGAAGTTGTTTGTTGGTGAGGTTGTTGATGGTAAGACTCGGGGAGTTGTATCCCCACTGACTCGGTAAAGAGTGGTGATGATTGTCCCATTCTTTTTCATAATACTGAGATTGGGGCATATATTGATTCGGATAATACCAATCTGGCATACTTGGTTGGTTAGTGTTATGTAATACCGAGTTAGTAATATCTGAATTGAAAGAGGTTTGGGTGAAATATGGATTTTAGTTATAATCAGAATAATTATAATTATAATCCATTTTCACAAGAAAAAACAAAAAACAAACAAATAAACAAATAAGAAAAAAAATCTAGTCTATGTTAGGGTAGAGCCTAGACCTAAACGACTCCTAATTATTGATTATCCACAGGAGGTATATTGCAGAACCTGACCACAAGTTAATCGGTCAGGTAGGGGCAAGATTGGTGAGAGTTATCCGTGCTAAGCAACGGGCTTAATTATGCCAAACCACCAGCCTTCGGGGTTTCGCCCCTCAATCACCAACCTTAGACACCAATTTAGAAAGAGTCAAATTCTAACAACTTCTCCCTTAGGTCAATCCCTATTTGAGTTCGAGATGTCACTAGGGCTAACGTCTACTCAATTTTATGTTAGGATGGGTTAGTGAGTGAGGAGATGATTTTTGGGCTAAAGAAGGGTAATGACTTCCCCACCTTATCTTTTTTAAGGATATGCCCTTAGATCATTTTCGTGCTCGTGTGCAAGTATTTAGCAAAAATAACACCCAAGCAATATAACATACAAGTGTGTTTCCTAAGCTATATGCAATGCAGACGTACCTTTTTCTTCAGCACTCTTCAACAATAATATAAAGAAATGAAATAGACAGATGCCCTAAGATGTAAGAGTTTAAGCGTTTTTTAGCATTTACAAAGCAACAAGTTACTGTTGATTAGAAATATGTACAGAGTGAGTTAAACAGATAAACTAATAACTGCAGAAAGCTAAATCTCTAAAAATCAAGCAATCTGTAAGAAACTACAGTTAGTAGTTTACCACAGTTGTGGGTTCTGATGCTCTGCCTTCTTGGGCAGAGACACAGAGTAGTAATATGTCCACTGCGGCTCCTAATTTTCTATAATTAGCCTCTATTCATCAAAACAAAGAAGAAAAAGAGATTAATTTGTTAAAGTAAATAAAAAATAAAAGAAAACTTACAGTCCCTCCCTGGCAACGGCGCCAAAATTATAATCGAGCCAAACCTCTACAAAAAAATACAGAAATTTAGAACAGTGTTAGGTCCTCAATTCTACCGTTAGCCTAAGGCTAACGGGTCATGATCCACAGGGAGGGACAGCGATGGATGCGTTATGTAAGTCTCTCTTTTAATTTATCGAAACTAGTTAATATTCTCTTCTCAATTTTACAAAAAGAAAATAAAATTATTATGTTAAGTTAAAAAGGAGATGGTAGAAGAAAAGATTGTGGTGTTGCTGTTTTATTTATAAAAAAAAAGGAAAGACTAAAAAAATAATTATAACTCTAAACTAATGAACTGAAAAAGAAAACAAAAAGATTACTTACCTCTACCATTGAATCATAAGAAAGACTTGCCTCGGTATGAAGTAAAGCAAAGTAAATAGAAAGAGTAACTTGAACATGGTGCTTGGTCAGATTGAGTACAATGAAGAAAAGTGAGAAAATTCCATTGATGTCACCTTCAATATAAGTCTCTTGAAAAAGAATTAGAATAATGTCACTCTACAATAATTCTTCTCTCTTTTCTCATGTAACTCTCTCTAACCTAAAAGAAAATAAAAAATAAAAATTACATTGAAGAAGAAAAGAAAAACCTAAACTAAAGCTCTCTCTCTGAGATGGTGTCCTTCTGCCTTCGAGGTATGAGGGTATTTATAGGAGAAAACCAGAGGAATAGAACGCGTATGAAGATAGAAAGAGCTGTATATTTCTGAATTTGAATTCTCCCCTTATCTCCAAACTTGATTTGATTTATCCAGAATTTTAATTCTGATCTGCAACTTGTTAGCATGTTTATTACTAAATATCACTTATCAAATGATAGAATTAGAACGAGTGATCAACAGAAGAATTGTAGACCTTTAAATTTTCTTTCTGTAGCATCTTGAATCATTAGATTTGAGTTTTGGCAGTGAAAGTTATGATTAAAATTTTAAACTATATCTAGCCTGAATCCAAATCTAAATTGCTTCATCTCATCCGTTGATCTTCTCTCAATCCATTTATCCTCTTGGATTTTCAATTTGTCTTCTAGAATTGATAAGATATTCATTTATCTTTCGCAAAACAGATAGCGTCTTCAAATAATCCTTTTTTTTTTTGAAATGAGATGATATTATCTTATCTGATATATTCAGTTTTCAAATATAGCTTCTATAACCTTGGATTTGAATCGATCCCTTTTCTTTTGAACTTTTGAATTTAATTAGATAAATTTCATAATTAACTTCTCCCTATCATACCCTGCATGAATTACGACATTAAGATAAGTTATTTACAATATTCATTACAGAATATATGTAGGAATGTTATAATATTTATGCAATATATGTGTCCAAACACAACACGTCAATTTTCTCTTACCAAGTTGAGGATCTGAAGATGATAAATCTCTGGATAAGCCATTTCGGGATGAGGGTTCCCCGACCTTTGCAGTTGCACCATCATGAAGCATCCTGGTATCGGGATCTTCAAGGCACTCCTGCTGGGCCAGCTCTTGGATCATCTCCTCAATATGAGAAGAAGTTGTGGCTTCACTACCGGCAGCCAGCCCTGCAGAAGAAAGTCAAAAGGAAATGTTAGAATTCATTCCTAACTTGATGGGGAATCAATTCAGGAGGACAAAGAAAATACCTTCAGTAGCGGCGATCCTTGGTATCGGTGAAACCGTTACAGGGACATATCCCTGTATCTCTTCCTTCGAGATATACGAGAATTTGCTTGTGTCAGGATGAGCGAGTTCATCATCAAAATCGACTTCCTCGCCAGAATAATATCCATGTTCTTCGGACGAGGAAGATGACAATTCAACACAAAAGGTCTCGGTGATCGAGGATTTACCACCGAGTACCTCGGTAGTAGGGCTGGGATCGATAACCTGCGAGGTGGGCATCAATACACTGGGAGACCCAGGTTGTTGCACCTTTACCCTTCTCTCATGAACTGCAGAAGGTCCAGGTTGAGTTGAGACTCCTGGAATCTCAACGCCATCCCTCCCCACCAAGTCAACTGCAGGTCGCTTGACCTCTTCAGCCATGATGGGTTCATCCGCGAGCTTTCCCTCCTCTAGAATCACGGGACCCCTGCTGCGCAGACCGCGGGATCGAAGGACGGGGACTTCTTCCTCCTCCTCTTCTTCCTCCCCTACTCCTCAACACCAGGAGGAACTACCTTGGGCATCGAAACTTCAGCCTCTGATTCCCTCCTAACATTCTTCGAGAGAGGCTCACCCTTGGAAGCAGAGTCACGGGAATGTTTAACGATAGCCTGCCGACTCTTTTTAGCAGGTTGCCCCTTAGGTGCTACTGTCCTTGGCTCCATCCCTACTTTCCTTCCTGTTTCCCTCTCGGCCACCCGATACTTGTCCATACCTCGCACACGTTTGTTGGACTCCAACTTAGTTTCATAAGATGCTTTAATGCTCTTAATACAAGAGGTATTTATTCCAAAATCAGGCATCCTACTAGCCAGGGAGTACCATGTGTAGAAAATGAGGCAGGTATGACAATTGGACGTCTTGTGAGGCAAGCTAAAAACAGCTTTTGTCCCTCCAGCTACATTGTAGTACCACGCCCGGGCACCTTCAAATAAATTTTCGCTGAAGCAAGGCCAGCGTTGGGGTTACCGACATATAATTGATCATAGCCGAACTGCCGAGCAAAACGACTGGCACGTAAGACTCGATCGTACATGAATCTCCTTACCGGAAGATCAGATATCCAGGCCGAATATTGATCAGCCACCAGAAGACTCCTGATGGCGGCCTTGTGAAGTCATCTGGTCCCGCAAGGTCGGCAAACTTATCCGCTAGGATGCATCAGCAATCTCAGGGAAGCAACGGTTGAGCTGATAGTTTGAAATATTCAGAATGGATTTCCGAACAAAGAACATATAGTAGTGAGACCAGCTCGCTTCTGCACGAAGGGAACAAAACTTTTGGAGAGAGACACTGCTGTCATCAGTGAAGGGCAGTGCATAACGTACCAGGCCATCAGGTACGTATATGGAAGCTCGATCCTGGGGTTAGGGGTCTTCACTCTCGGCCTTTCCCTCCGAATTGATCATTGACCTACCCTCAGAATCTAGAATGGCTTCCACTTGGCACAAACTTTTGACAAGAGCCCGTAATTCACTCTAAAGTCCGGCTACCATCGCTGAAAGGAGACCGATGGATTTCCCATAGGCAAGCAGGACCACCGGGTACACCACATCAGCAACGATTACTTCATGTGGCAGTGTTGGCACCAACAACGCTTCAGCCACAGCATAAGAAAGCCTGCCAATAGAGCCCGGTCAGATATGGGAACTCGGGCCTGGTAATGAAAACTTTTAAAAACCGTATCAGGTTTGAAAGTATCCTCGTTCGACTCAGTGGTGTAAGAGCTTGTAGAGATATTGATCCTCTCAGCAATTTCCTCGTCAGTGCAAGGAGCCAGACTAGTCACTGGGCTATCCTTTTCATTTATGTTGTTGAACAGATAGCTCGCCCAGGACATCTGCTTGACACCCCTGTTCCTCCAGGAGGATATCTGCCCGCAGATATGGAAGTGGCACAACACTTTCTAGTATGTCTCGTACACCTGAGGGTCCTCTTTCCTTAAAAGGTGAAGCGCCTCAAAAATCGTGACGTATTTTTCATAAGGGGCATCTCGCATAACTAGCCCTGAGACTTCGTATAGCTCATGAAGTGCAAACCTTATCTCTCCAGCTGGGGTAAAAAATGTGCCCGTCAGAGGATTATAATGCTCCAGGACGCCATAAAAATTATGGGAACTCTACGGGAGGCCATACTGTACGGCCCTAACCAAATGGTATAACCCCACCTGTTGCAGCAGAGCCCCGAGCTCGACAAGAACAAATACAACTATTCTACCCGACCATGATTTGTCGGTAGAATGGACCCACCCGAGTGGACGAAAGTTAATGGGAAAATCACCCCTAGGTTTCAAAAACTGATTGATGAAGGTGGCGCCAAGATGAGGGGTTTCTCCTTTCGGATACTCAGGCCTGAGTAACCTGGGAAATAAACCGAAGACATCTTTCCCATGGCCAGCAGAGTATATTTCTTTGGCACCTAATCTGCCAAGAGACACGCTAGAGACAAACCGGGAAAGATCCTACTCCATCGTACGATGAACGGACATATGTTGAAGATAGGACAAGGAAAACATCCTCTCCATATTGAGAAGAAAGAATTTCTTGTCCCCTATCTGACGGAGCCACTTATAATCTCCGTCATGCAGAATCCTATCATCCTCATCAATGGCGTCACCAAATAAGAATGCATGCTTCCTTAACGGAGTGCGGGAATCCATCTCGAATAGCCCATCAGAGATAATCTCCTGAAGGGTCACCATACTGGCCTTAGAGATCCTCTCCTTTCGCTCCTTTGACTTACCAGTAGTCACAAGAGCAGTCTTCTGAAGCACGAAGGTCAGATTACGATCAGCGCCACCTACGTGCCTAAAGTGGCACTTCTTGGACAAGGGGTTGGAAGAGTATCGCACTGCAAAGAAGACAACATTTAGTCAGGAATCTGAAACAAAATGGCTAGATGTTTGAAATTCAAACGCAGGAATGAATCTAGACGCGAAAATCAGCAAAATCCGCATCTAGACTCAAAAATATGAGGCCTGCATGGAACCTGCATTTCAAAATTCATAACTTAGAAATTTTTCTAAGTGTCAGACTCAGACGTGAGAATCACTGAAACTTACGCTTTATCTTAAAGACGCGAGAATCATAGGAAGTCTGCGTCTGAACCTCTCATACTTAGAAAAATTTTGAGTATTGGGCTCAAAACGCAGGGCTCAACGAGGCCCGCGTTCAACAAACAGATACGGACTCAAGATTGATGAAGCAAGGACGCAGGGATGTCAAAGCCGCGTCTTGCCTACCAATTCAAGAGCTGCGTCTGAAAATCAAATACGGGCATGAGCCTCGCGTTGGCGGTTCACATTTAAAAGAGACTTAAGAGTTAAGAGAACTCTTTAAGCCTCTTCAATGGCGAAAACCAGATCAGATGGTTTTACTACTTGAAATAGGGGCCTCCTGCATGGAAGGACCGCCCATTTGAGTCTCAGAAGCAGCAACACTCGAGGATGAAGCAACGTGCTTGGCTTTTGGTGCCATCGCAATCGTGAAATCATTATTGAAGACGATGAAAATGAAAAAAAGCTTTAAGCTTTTTTTAACCCTTGATAAAAAGCCCAGCGAAGAAGAAGAAGAATCTAATGAGGACTCTTGAAAGACTGTTATCTTTTATAGGCACAGTGATTCGCAGAGATACGCGACGCATGTCTCGAGGCCTAATCCCCTCCCGACACGTGGCATGCGTCTTAAAGGCGATGCGAATTTCACGCATCAAAAGAAAGATGTCCCCTCAACTCTGCTGGACATATGGCAATGCGCCCAAGACACGGGACTCGCGTTTAACAAAAACTGCGTCCCTCTAAAGGTCGCATCTCTTTAGTAAGACTGGAGCTTGTTGGCCCAAAGGCCTTCCACTCTAGTTTTGATGATGATTAACTCATGTAGTTATGTGTACTAATAATCTTGTGATTTTAGTTTCAGATCATTAATCAAGTTATTAGTAGGTGATTAGCTTCAACAAGATGATTTGGAAGCTTTCACATGTTGATTCAAGAGCCCGAGCGTCAGAGATCATATATAGCACTTGCTCGGTGGATCAAGGAGTTTGTGGATCGAGTCGGCTTGGAGATTGCGCTCTATAAGAAGACATCGGTACCATAGTTTAGTTTTGTGTTTAGATCCAAAATTGTAAAGATTAGAATAGTATGATAATGCTCAAGTTTACAACACACACGTTTCATGTTTTGAATATTGGTTTTTGGTTTTTCGGTTTTAGGTTTAACCGATCTTGGTTTTCATGAATAGATAGATCAAAACAAGTTTACATGGTTTAATGTATATATGATTTGTTCTATATACATGCATGCTTTAATTTCCTAAACAAACTTAGTTTTGACTTACTTATTCATGTGTTTTATGTTTTGGTATTTTTGACAAAACATATTTTGGAATTAATGACAAAAACTATGATATATATATGTTTCATGTATATTGTATTTCTATCCATATGCATCATGCTTCAAAGTGTTTAAATATCATGTTTTTGTATTTGGAAGAGTTTTGGACAAAACGTATTTTCTATTCAAAATCCAAGTTTTAGAAAATACAGTTTTTGGTTTTTGGTAAAAATAATAAGACTCAAAAATGTTTCAAGATGTTTGTTATTTGTGATGAAATTTTTATCACAAGTTTATATTTCAATATAAAATGATAAAACTATTTTTGGTGATTTTTAGAAAAGATAAAAGAATTTTTAAACAAGTTTCTAACCCAGTTTTATGTTCCAGGCTTCAACCAGTCGACTAGTTTTCTGACCAAGTCGACTTGGCTGAAGTCGACCGACGTGCACAGATCTGTGCACGTTTGGGAGACTTGGGACGGTCGACCGTCCGGGTCGACCGAGTCAGAGAGCAGAGCTCTCTGTTTGTTTGGGTCGACCGGGGCGGTCGACCGGTAGCGACCAACGGGCAAAATTTGACCGTTGGACGGTCGACCGGCAGTGTATTTCTGGCATTTTCTACTGCCAACGGCTACATTTTTCTGGGGGCTATAAATACCCCATTGGAAAGAGTTTTTCTCTAAGATTTTTTGTGCGAATCTTTCCTTACTCTCTGGTGTTTTCACAGCAATCAAAAGAAGTTTTTGGATTCAAATTGAACAATCTATTTGGTGTTTTTGCTAGGGTTTGGAAAATCAAAGAAAAGGGTTTTTGGGAAAAAGAGTTTTGATTCATCTTCTATATCTTGGTTTCAGTTTTTCCCAAGGATTTTCTTTGTGATTTTTATTTTCATTCCATTGGTTTTCTCCACACTTGAGCAACATCTACTTTCTTATTCTATAGGATCTTTGTGTGGGAGAAAGAAATTGTTTGTGGTTGTTGTTTAGACCGCCAAGTTAAAAACCCAATCTTTGCTTTGTGCCTTGCCCTCATTGTGTTGAGGAAGTTGTGCATTTGGGTTGTATCCCTCAAGTTGTGAGGTGATCCTTGTGTTTGCTTTGCGCTAATCCCTCAAGTTGTGAGGTGATTGTTTTGTTGGATTGGAGCTTGCCTCAAGGAGGAGGTTGTGGTTGTAAAGAGAGGAGTTGGGTACTCCTTGTGAGAGTTCTTTGTGGACTTGCTAGTGGATTAGAAATCCTTCGTGTGTCGAAGGCGGGGATGTAGAGCTGGGTGCTCGAACCTCGTAACATATCTTGTTGTTTGCGCTTGATCCATTGACTCTCTCTATCTCTCTCTTTACTTTGTGCCGTGCAACTATTCATATTGTGCATTCATAACTGCTTGGCTTGGTTGTGTATGCATCATTTGTTGATTGCACTTGAGTGTATTGCATTAAGTTTTTAAATTCCGCATTGAGTTGACTAGATTAGCTTAATCACCTATTCACCCCCCCTCTAGGTGATCTTTCAGAGCTGCATCTAGTCAACAGAATGAGAGCTGCGTCTTCACTTCAAAGATCGCGTCCCTTCAGAGGCCGCGTTTCTTCGGTAAATTAATAGATGCGTCCCCACTCCGAGTGAGAATTGCGTCTCTAGAGCAACATGATCCCTGTGTCTACAAGACTTGCATTCAGTCTTTACTTCTGTAATCAGTTCAACATACACTGGCACAAGCAGACGACTGTTTATCCCTAATTAACAGTACACCAACAACCAGCTCAGAGCACTGAGGAGGTCTGAACTGCGTATTTAGCCACTCACCACGATCATCTTTGGTGGCTTCAAAGGGTTTTACAGTACACTCACGAAGACCACATTTCAGATAGGATCAAGCCCAGGGCATCTCAAATGATTGTCAGTCCAATCATGAGAAGTATGAATTCGACCAAAGTCTAAAGTATTTCGAAATTCGTTCCAGTCAAACGCGGAATATCGAGAACTTTGAAGGGGTTCTGTAGACTGTCTAAAAATCACTGAAGACAAGTCATCAAAAAGCAGAGTCTAAATTCCAAACGCAAGACTAATCATCGCCACTAACGTAACACCAAGACGCGAGGATTGAACCTGCATCTCAACATCACTGTAATGACCAAGACGTAGAGCATGAAAGCCGCATTTCAGCATCACTGCAGCACCAAGACGTAGAGCCCAAAGCCCGCATCTCACGTGAAGCTTGACACAGAATTTGAAGCTCGTGTTTCTCAAACATCACCTCAATGGCAAAACGCGAGGCCCAAAGCCCGCGTCTCGGTTATAACTGCCCTTATTACTGGGTCAATTACTGCCCACGTAATTAGGGAGTTAACCCTCATTATGGAGTGTTTTTTAGGGGGACACTTTTACCCCTTGAAACCTCTATAAATAGCCCAGTTTGCTATGGAAGAGCGGTCAAAAAAATCTGGTCAGAAGAACTTCGGCTGTAAGTCGTAGAAGGACCAAGATCTCCAGCTAAAAGAAAAGGAGAGTTCAACTCTTCTAACAACTTGCTGCGTACAAGTTTATTTTTGCCTACGGTCTCTTTGAGATTCTTATTAGACAGAAGCTGTGTTACTTCGTTCATCATCCAAAGAGAAGATTCTCAAGAGGTCTTGACGTTCACCCGGTCAACGGAAAACAAGATTCACTTTCCATCGCCACATCAAGAACCCAGCACTAAACAAAGGGGAGAATCGAGCTTAAATATCTTCCCTCTCTTGTAATCGGATTATTGATCTGCTGTAATTTTCTTTACAATCAAATAAAGAATTTACACGACCCTTCAATTTTCCCACCAAACAATAAGGATGTATACTGTGAAGCTAAAAAATCAAAACGGTATTTTCTAAAATCAAAACTATTTTATGAAATCACATATAAATTTTGTGTGTGTGTATATGAGCTTGAGAAATCTACAACTAATATATCCTTTACATTTTATCTAAAACACAACATCTTAACACTTACAAACATGACACAAGTCTTTACGAAAATCTTCTCTTGAAAATCTTCTTCTCCTTCTTGACTTGGTCCAAACTTTGATCCATGAGCTAGACTCCTCTTGAGTACTTGATTCGATCTTGATGCACGAGCTCTTAAATCAACACGTGCTAGCTTCAAAACTTGACTTCGAATCTTTTGTTGAAGCTAAACACCGACTAAGATCTTGATCAAATATCTGAAACTATATAAACACAAGATCATTAGGACTATAACCATATGAGTTAATCATCATCAAAACCAGAGTGATGGGCCTTTGGGCCAACATGACACACATGATAGGTAGCACCCGTATCTTATATTCATTCAGAATCACCTGAGTAGCCAACTGTAGGTGTAGTGACTGAGAATGGGACTACTGATGAGTTTGAGTCCGATCCACTTGCCTGTGAAGTACCACCATTCTTTGTATTGATCAACTGTGCGAGATTTACCACGGGCTTGGACTCCTTCTTATCCTTGATTCTTGGGCAATCAATCTTTCAGTGCCCTAACTCTTTGTAGAATACATAATAGTTCTTCTTTAGATCTCTAAAACTGACTCAGGACTTTGATCTTCCACCAATCACCTTCACCCTTTCGACTGAAACTCCTGCCTCTTACCATCAACACTTCTGTCAATGTACTATTGGAGGACTCTTTATCCTTCCTTCTTAATTCTTGATTTAAAAGAGCAAAAAATGCTTCATTATGACTAAGAAATCGTTTACTGTTGATTAGGGTGAGAACGAAGGTCTCATAGTCCTCGTCCGAAAGAGAACTCAAAATAATCACCTTGTCCTTGACCTCGTCCTCAATCACCATATTCAATATTAGCCAAATCCACAAGAAGCTTCATGTAGTTGTTCATATGTTCACCGATCGGGATACCTTTCTTCATTTGGAAGCGATAAAGCCTTAAACGATTCTCTATACTCTTGGTTAAGTACTTGCCCCCCAGGATCTCCTAAATTTCTTCGCTGAAGTCTCGATCATCACATAATACTTGATATCTTGTGTTAAACAAGATCTTATGATGCCACATGTCGTCCTATTCATCTTGTCTTAGTTCTTTTTAGAAGTCTCCTCCAGCTTTCTCTCCAAAAGCAGAGCATTTTCGAGGTTTGATACCGTCAATGCATCCGCACCTCGCATCTCCACATGCTAAAATTGTTCATGCCGTCAAACTTCACCACATCAATATTTGACCGATGAATATTCACGATTTTCACCGCGAGTTAACAATTCCTGGCCATCTCCTCCAGTAAATCTAACAAAGCAATGCGAAAATAATTAGTGAAAAAAATCTAAATAGATAAAGATTGGATCTTTATCTCCAAACGAAACTGTTGACCAGTTTTCAAAGCGATTTGCTCCACCCAAACTTTCCAATGAAACCTGAAAAGCTCTGATACCACTTGTTGGACACCTGCTGGAGGTCTTGTGCAAATACCAGAGTATGTCGCAGAATAATTATAAATAGTAAGAACAAACTAAACGAGAAAGAGAGCAAGAAAACACAACTTTAACGAGATTTGACAATTGCCTACGTTCTCGGGTCAGAAGGGAGAGAGATCTTATTAATCAATCAATTCAGGTTACAATCAATGGGGACAATACCCCCTTTATATAGGCAGAAAGCCCATGAAAAAGAAAACCAACAACTCTGAAATCGAATCAGAAACAAAATCAAAATTCTATTAGAAAACATCTAGAAACACGTGTTTGTCGACAGCCAAGAAGGACTTATCGATAGGCTGCATAAACTCAACTCTAATTAGTCTGCTATCGACAGCCATGAGGAGCCTGTTGATAGACTGTATAGCTCCACACTTTGTATCTGCGTCACCAAGGATTGTCGACAACGATCTTCTACTCCAGTCTTCCGCTGCTGCCACCAATCCAATGGTTTAAAAATCCTACCAACAAGATTTTTACTCTCTATCCCCACATCTATGACCTCTCATTTCTCAATACAATCTTTCAACTACTAAACTTGAGAGGGACCATTGGGTGGTGCCTCCCATCATAAAAGGACAAGTTGTCCTTCCTCTATCAATTTGCTCTCACATTTAATAACCGCAACAAAGAACACATTTTTAGTTCAAACAAATATAAAACATAATCTCTGAAGAAAAATTATCAATAAATCTGGTCAATCTTTGCCATAAAGAACAAAATTACTTGGTAAATAAATAAATCTGGTCAATTTGAAAATATTTAAAACATATGTTTCATAATATTATTTAAGTTTTATTTATTTATTTATTTATTATTATTATTATTATTATTATTTAACATATAGTGTAACCAAGGCTTGAACTGAATATGAGACTCCTCACAATCCACTTCCACTATTTTATCAGTAAGACAACAATATTACCATTCAAATAAACATCAATCTAAATTAAATTCAATTCCGCTCATTGTTTGATGAACTTTATATGGTTTTTGCTCAGGCAAAAATCTAAAACTCTATTTTAATCAAAATATAATGCTCATGCCTTTATATTGATAGAGGAAGCTGACGTAGCATCCAATTTTAGTTACCTGATGTAATGCGAGCTGATGCACACCATCAACTATAAGCTAATGGGTCATGACTCATGTTTTAAGATTCATCCATGAATGCTTTGATGTTGATTCATTCACTCTCCCAAAATTTATGAGAGTGGCTTGGAAGTGTTTAATTCCTAACAATTTTGGCTGATTTTTTTTTTTTTTTTTTTTTTTTTTGGGGTCAAGACTTCGATTTTTAAGAAGTTTGCACGCAAGTTTTTTAAGCTAACAAAGTACTCCACCGACAACAAACTCTCTGTATCATGTTTCATGCGTGCTAGATTTTAGTGGATATGTGGTGGCATCTTACAATTCTGAAGTAATATGAATGCGGGTCGGTTCATGTGTGTGGGCCACACACACATACGACCAATCATGCATTGACACGTGTATTAATTCTCTTATAATATGTTATGTGTGTGGGCCTCACACATATTATAAGAGATTATAAGAATTCCAGTTCACGTATCAACGTATAATTGACTCTCTTATTGTATGTGTGTCTGACTCATACATGTGAACGAATCCAATAAATGCGGATGGAGTGGTCGGCAAACAACCACGAGGCAATTAGAATTGATGACTCCTCCTCCAATTTATTCGGAGAGTAAAGAAGAAATTGGCTTTCTCTTGCTTCTTCAACCAACCATGCAACATGTGTCACCTGACTCCACCTCATGCTCGTTTTTTTAATCGCTCGAGTCAATTCGAGAAACACTGAATCTTAATTGTTTCCTCTTGTAGTTTAAATGAAACTAACAAATGTGGGAGAAAAAACGAAGAGAGTGATGTGACAATGACAATACGTGGAGTAGGCCTGTCAATGATATGTGTCTAACTTAGATCCGATTTCAGATTTGACTTGTTTGAGACAGGTTTGGTAAAATAAATTTTCTAATGTCAACTCGATTTGAATCCGGATCTGTTTATAATTTAATAAATGGTCGGATTTGATTAAATTTGTTTTGTACTTGTTTAAGATCCGAGCCAATTAAAAACAATCGATAAAACATCTATATGTAGATGTTAATTAATCTTAAATTTTTGAAAAATAAAATCACTTGATGAGTAAATAGTGTCTAATTTCCTAAATATGAGGTGTCTAATTTTTTTTTTTTTTGGTTCGTCAGATGTTTTCAAATTGTCTAAATACACTTATTCTTAGTCAACTTGTAGTCCTATATCTATGTTTGTTTTGAGTATTTTGGCACTAGCATCTCAACTGTCCCTTTCTCTGTAGTGACTGAGAATGGGACTATCAATGAGCCTGAGTCCGATCAACTTACATGTGAAGTATCATCATTTTGTGTACTGACCATCTGTGCGAGATTTACCTCGAGCTTGGACTCCTTCTTCTTGTTCTTGATCCTTGGGTAATCAATCTTTCAATACCCTAACTCTTGGCAGAAGACACAATGATCTTCTTCAGATCTTTAATACTGACTCTAAACTTCGATCTTCCACAATCATCTTTACCCTTTCGACTGAAACCCCTGCCTCTTACTGTCAACGCTTCCGTCAATGTACCATTGGAGGACTCTTTATCCTTCCTTCTTAATTCATGATTTACAAGAGCAGAAAAAGCTTCATTATAACTAAGGGATCGTTTACTGTTGATTAGGGTGAGAACAAAGGTCTCGTAGTCCTCATCAGGAAGAGAACTCAAAATAATCATCTTGCCCTTGTCCTCGTCCTCAATCACCACGTTCAATATTAGCCAAATCCACAAGAAGCTTCATGTAATTATTTGTATGTTCACCGATCGAGATACCTTTCTTCAATTGGAAGCGATAAAGCCTCAAACGATACTCTTGGTCAAGTACTTGCCCTCCAGGATCTCACAAATTTCTTCGCTGAAATCTCGATCATCACATAATACTTGATATCTTGTGTTAAATAAGATCTTATGACGCCACACGTCGTCCTATTCATCTTGACTCAGTTCTTTTCAGAAGTCTTCTCCGGCTTTCTCTCCAAAAGAAAAGCATTTTCGAGGTTTAATACCGTCTACACATTCACACCTCGCATCTCCACATGCCAAAATTATTCATGCCATCAAACTTTACCACATCAATATTTGACTGATGAATATTCACAATTTTCACCGCAGGTTAACTATTCCCAACCATCTCTTCCAGTAAATCCAAAAAAGCAATGCGGAAATAATTAGTGAAAATAAATCTAAATAGATAAAGATTGGATCTTTACTCCAAACAAAACTGCCGACCAGTTTTCAAAGCGATTTGCTCCACCCGAACGAAACTTCCCAATGAAACCTGAAAAGCTCTGATACCACTTATTGGGGACCTGTTGGAGGCCTTGTGCAAATACCAGAGTACGCCGCATAATAATTACAAATAGCAAGAACAAACTAAACGAGAAAGAGAGCGAGAAAACACAAATTTAACGAGGTTTGGCAATTGTCTATGTTCTTGGGACAGAAGGGGAGAGAAATCTTATGAATCAGTCAATTCAAGTTATAATCAATGGGACAATACCCCTCTTTATATAGACAGAGAGCTCACGAAAATGAAAACCAATAATCTTAAATCGGATCAGAAACAAAATCAGAATTCTATTAGAAAACGACCAGAAATACGTGACTGTCGACGACCAAGAAAGACTTATCGACAGACTGCATAAACTTAACTCTCGGTTGGTCTGCTGTCGACAGCCATGAGGAGCCTGTCGATAGACTATATAGCTCCACACTCTGTATCTGCGTCACCCAGGCCTTTCGACAATGATCTACTTCTCTAGTCTTCTGCTGCTGCCGCCAATCCAATGGGTTAAAAAATCCTACCAACAAGATTTTTACTCTCTATCCCCACATCTATGACCTCTCATTTCTCAATACAATCTTTCAACCCCTGAGCTAGGTCGGCCAGTGCATGAAACTCGTAAGGACCATTAGTTGCCTCCCATCATAAAAGTATAAGTTGTCCTTCCTCTAACAATTTGCTCTCACATTTAATACCCGCGACAAAGAACACATTTTTAGTTTAAACAAATATAAAATTCAATCTCTGAAGAAAAATTATCAATAAAGTTGGTCAATCTTTGCCATAAAGAATAAAATTACTTGGTAAATAAATAAATCAGGTCAATTTGAAAATATTTAAAACATATTGTCTTAATATTAGTTATGTTTTATTTATTATTATTATTATTTAACATATGGTGTAATCAAGACGTGAACTGAACATGAGACTTCTCACAATTCACTTCCACTACTTTATCAGTGAGACAACAATCTTACTATTCAAACAAACATCAATCTAAATTAAATTCAATTCCGCTCATTGTTTGATAAACTTTATATGGTTTTTGCTCAGGCAAAAATTTAAAACTCTATTTTAATCAAAATATAATGCTCGTGCCTTCATATTGATAGAGGAAGCTGACGTAGCATCCAATTTTAGTTACCTGATGTAATGCGAGCTGACGCAGACCATCAACTATGAGCTAATGGGTCATGACTCATGCTTTAAGATGCATCCATAAATGCTTTGATGTTGATTCATTCCCTCTCCCAAAATGTATGTTAATGGCTTGGAAGTGTCGAATTCCTAACAATTTTGAAAAATAAAATCACTTGATGAGTAAATAGTATCTAATTTTCTAAATATGAGGTGTCTAAATTTTTTATTTTTTTTTGTTGGTCAAATGTTTTCAAATTGTCTAAATACACTTATTCTTAGTCAACATGCAGTCTTATCTCTTTGTTTGTTTTTGAGTATCTTGACACCAGCATCTCAGCTGTCCCTTTCTCTGTACCCTCTCATTTGCTATCTGCTGATCTCCCGCTTGCTCCTAATTCGGACCAAAATTTATTGCCCATTAAAAAAGAATTAAAAAAAACCGAAAAAAAGGCCCGATAAATCCGCAAAGCTTCGGTTGCTGGAATCTGCCCCATGCCGCCTCTTCCTCCTCCTCTCTCTCTATAAATTCCCGTCCCCATCCGATGCTCCCTCGCATTTCGCTCCCTTTTCCTCTCTTCTTTCTTGATTCCTCGCGATTCTCGATGCAATGACTTCGCTGCCGCACGCACCGCCCGCTATTGGATTACCGGCGGCCGGGGGGCTAGGGTTTTGCCGGCGGAGCCCCCGGTTGGGGGCGGCGAGGCCTCTGCGCCTGGCCGGGATCAAGGTGGCGGCGTCGGCAGATAGGGGGTCCGTGGACTGCGATTGTGGTCCCAATTCAGGTGATTTTCTTTGGGTCTTTTTCTTCGTTCTGATTAATCTTTGTGATTCTCGGATGATTCTTCCCCCCTCTTGATTGTGTTAATTGATTGGTTTATGGATGTATAACATTGTGTCTTGCTTTAACCTTGTCATTTCATGAATCAATGGCGGCTCATAGCGGGGTATATTTCATGAAAGATGTCTTCTTTGTGATTCTTGAATTGATGGCATGCAGCTGAGTTTAGAATTAGAATTCAATTTAAGAGTTGGAAATGGGTGTATGCTTCATGTCCGACTCTTGTTGTAGCATTTCTTGAAGCATCTTAGAAATTTTGAGATGGTTGTTTCTTTATTTCCTTTTTCTTTCGGCATAGAAGTTTTGAAAGATTAGTATTTGAATGCATGTTAGTTTAATTCTGTAGACTATACAGGTGCTTTTTTGATATTCTTAGAAGGGATTAGTTGTATGACATTCATTTAGAATTTTTGATTGCTCCACTTTTGGCATTTCTTCATTGTAATCTTAGTGAGGCATAAACAGTCATGACTTGCGGGGAAAAAAAAAAGATAAGTTCTTTCAAGAAATTCTCAAATGCAGATTGAGTTTTCTTGGATTCGTTTGGATACCAAGCAAATATTTCTAATATGTTTTTCTTTGTATCTTTTCAAGTTAACTTGACTGGCAGTTTGATGGTTTGTTGTCTCTTACAAAGCTAGAAACCTTGTTGTAAGTGAGAGATATATCTCATTTCTTTGTGTTTTGCTTTTCTTAATGTGGCGTAATATGTCTAGTTTGGCCATCCTATTTCACTGAAGAGAATGTGATGAAATGACAGAAATGACAAAAATCCTCAAACACTATATTAGGAAACCCTCTATGCAAAGTACAAGATATAAGAAAGCTACATAGAGAGAAACTCACTTTACAGTCACTTGAAACAAAACATATGTATCCAATCTTCACAGAGGACCCAAAAATGACAACAGAACTCAAAGGTAAACGGGTAGCAAAAACAAAAAATGAGCAATACAGAACTGAAGATAGGCCAACTTGCTCCAAAAGTCCTCTGAATAGGGCTGTAAATGGGTCGGATTCAAATTGGATCTGTGTAAAATCCAAATCCAAAGCTGATAAGAGAACATCTTACCTTAGAATCAGAATCAGAATCTAATAAGCACAATTGAATACATATCCGTAAAGAAATGTCAGATTTGGATGTTTCTTTAGACAATTTCTACGTGATTCCGGTTTAGATCTAATATTTTAGATCCGAATCTGTTTCAGATCTAATATTCTAAACCCAAATCTGACCTGAATCCAATTTGGATTCAGAGATTTACATCTGAATCCAAATTTATGCCTAAAAATCAGATCGGGTTATCGACTTCTTCGGCCGTTTACAGCCCTGCCCTTGAGAGATTGAGCCTACTTAGACCTGACCCTAGACGGGTCATAAACAAGGCCACCAACATGATGCTACATTGTGGATAAAGACAATAATGCCTAGAATGAGATAAGGAGAAATGTGGACAAAGTGCTTGAGGTAGTTTTCACCTTGCCTTTTAAGTTATTTATTTTTTTCTCTGGAGGACACGCATCAACAGCATGCATGCATGCAGTTGGCATAGCTATCCTCTATCAGTAGATATGAGATGAGTATAGTTCAAAATCACCCCACAAACATCTTTGCTATCGAGACAATAAAGGGGTGGTTAGGTTTCTAGGGTCCTCAAGCGCTGGTCTCCAAGGACCTTGAGCACTCCTTGCAATGGGCATCTGTAATTCATTTCTTCCTAATTTAGTTCATTGTCAGAATTGTTTCATTCATCACAAGGCAAGGAAACCTTTGATTTTAGGGGAACCTAATGCACCTTCTATTGGATTTCTGCAATGATGATTGACATTGTGAATGAAGAACAACGTGGAAGTGTTGGTCCTTAAAAATGAGGAGGCCCTGAGAGCAGGGGTTATTTTCTCACAGCAATCTTCTTATCAATTGTTAAAATATTCTCACTATATTTTGTCAAACAGGTGGGATAAGGTAATTAGCTAACTCATTAGCCAGGAAACAGCTGGTTTTATAGAAGAGAACAATTTAGATGGAGTGGCTGTGGCACAAGAAAACATGTATCCATTTTCATAACACAATATCCACAGTGACTTTTTAAAATTGAACATTTATCCGTGTTGTAACACAATATCTATGACGATTTGCTAAAACTGGACTTTTGAAAGCTTATAATAAAGTAGAATAAGAGTGTTTTGGAGGTTATCTTGCAAAGGTACTTTGATAACTGAGAGGTATCCATATTCTGTATTTGATGGATACTTGTTGGATACTCCTATGATGTGCCTGAAAAAAATTTTACAACACATGCTAGAAGTATAATACCTGTTAGAGATGTAGTTGAGACTAATAAGTCAAGAGTCTATTGCATGAATGATGGGTTCACAGATTGATTTGACTGTTTATATAATTTGTCCATTTTCAAATAAAGAATTGTGATTGTTTTAGTAATTATTGATTTTCTATTACTTGGAACTATTTTATATATCTAAATCGTTCGTTTCATCATTATGCCCTTACAAACTTCATGTTATAGATGAAGAATATTAACTCACCCATGCACACAATGGGAGGGCAGTCTTGTAGTGACAAACACATTGATCATGTTTTTCCTTTCACATTCATTCAGTTGGAAAAATGAAGTAAATTAGATTTAAAGCTTGCACTGCTTTATTCTTTATCAAAGTACACATTTATTGTGTTTTGGGTTTCACATTCATTCGGATGAAAATGTAGTAAATTAGATTTAAAGCTTGCACTGTTTTATTCTTTATCAAAGTCTTAATAGTTTTATTTAATTTATTTAGGGAAGAATCAGACCCTGATGTCTACAGTTGGAAAGTCAACAAACATTGTATGGCATGAATGTCCTGTTGGAAAACTTGAAAGGCAAATGTTACTAAAGCAAAAAGGGTGTGTCATATGGATTACAGGTCTCAGTGGTTCAGGTTTGTTGATGAAACTTGCATACATCTGCTTTATTTTTTAAGGTAGTGTTGGCTAGATTTATGTGTTTTAAAACATTCTTTTCATCTCTGTTATATCTATTATGCACTTCATCCTTGGATGATTACACCTTTTTTTAAAAAAATTGGTCAGCTTTTGGAACATAATTTTACAGCCTGGCTAATGCTTAGTGTACTTCACCATTATTTCATCAAGTTACATCTTGTTTGTTAAGTATTAAGGTGCATTTATTCATTTACGACATGGTTGGTGTTGCTTTTACTTGTAGATAACTCTTTTTAAAGGGCTTACCCAAAAGTGCTTCTTGAAAAGTAGTTTTACATAGTAAGGTGCTTGGTACTTCTAAAGTTGAAAGTCCTTATCAGGAAAGGTCAACATTTAAAATTAGATTTGTTTGAAGGAGTTTGGATAGGAATAGATGCGTGATAAAGCAAGTATAGATTAAGATTCATAAAACCTTCAGAAATATAGAGAGAAGAATTTTCAATTTCATTTAGAAAATAGATCGCATGAGAGATAATGCGAGAAGGGTGAAAAAAGGAGGAAATCACATATCTGCGCTTTTAACTTTTGCGGTTAAGAAAAGCTTGGAAAGTTGGCTTCTGCAAACCACAGCCTCTTAACTTGTGCATTTTGCAAACGTCCCTTTTTAAATCAATTACCAAACCTCTATTTTTTTTCAGAAAGCACTTGATTGCTTTTAAAGTGTGAAACACACCCAGCTCCATATGAATTTATTTGCCACTCATGGTTGTCTGGTGCAGCATGTGTGTTGTCCTTCTAGCTGGTGAATCCTTTCTAAGTAATTACTAGTCAAGAAATATACATTTAGTTTCTAGTGGCATACTCTTAATTGTATGTCAACTACTTCCATCCACTGTTGCCATGGAGCACATATGCTTTGGTGTGGGTATTCATGTCAGAAGTTGTTAAAATTTGCTGAATCTCATTGAGTGTTTTATCATGTTTGCAATGTTAAAGCATGTGACTTTCAATCCAACAACGTCAAGCCTCTACCCGAGGAATTTGGTTTCAGGTACACGAATCCTTTATCATAATTCATGCACATGAGCGCTCATCTCAGTTGAATTTAAAATTAGATTTGTTTGAAGGAGTTTGGATAGGAATAGATGCGTGATAAAGCAAGTATAGATTAAGATTCATAAAACCTTCAGAAATATAGAGAGAAGAATTTTCAATTTCATTTAGAAAATAGATCGCATGAGAGATAATGCGAGAAGGGTGAAAAAAGGAGGAAATCACATATCTGCGCTTTTAACTTTTGCGGTTAAGAAAAGCTTGGAAAGTTGCTTCTGCAAACCACAGCCTCTTAACTTGTGCATTTTGCAAAATGTCCCTTTTTAAATCAATTACCAAACCTCTATTTTTTTTCAGAAAGCACTTGATTGCTTTTAAAGTGTGAAACACACCCAGTTCCATATGAATTTATTTGCCACTCATGGTTGTCTGGTGCAGCATGTGTGTTGTCCTTCTAGCTGGTGAATCCTTTCTAAGTAATTACTAGTCAAGAAATATACATTTAGTTTCTAGTGGCATACTCTTAATTGTATGTCAACTACTTCCATCCACTGTTGCCATGGAGCACATATGCTTTGGTGTGGGTATTCATGTCAGAAGTTGTTAAAATTTGCTGAATCTCATTGAGTGTTTTATCATGTTTGCAATGTTAAAGCATGTGACTTTCAATCCAACAACGTCAAGCCTCTACCCGAGGAATTTGGTTTCAGGTACACGAATCCTTTATCATAATTCATGCACATGAGCGCTCATCTCAGTTGAATTAAAAATTATCATTTTCTTTTTACTGCCTCAATCTTGGTACAATTTGGTATGCCCTTGTCCTAGTAGCATCCTCAACTATTATTCCTAATCATGAACCGGTGAATTTGATTAAGCGCTTTCCAATGCATGTACCCTTCTTAATGAGTTCTATTGTGAAATGGGAGCCCCCTTATTGAGGTTCAAACTTCACCAACATGCTATTTTGGATCTTACTCTGCATCTGAACTTGTTGCATATGAATTTGATCAGGATCTGGACTGAACTAGAATCTGAACTGATTGGAGAGGCAGCAACTGATGTTTAGAGAAGAGAGAGGCACTGGAAGAGTGTTGGCGGTTGCGAAACAGAAAGGAAAAGGAGGATGGAGGCTTTGTGTTGATGAGGAAAAATTAAAACTTGGGTTAAAGAGGAGAGAGGATAAATAATAATTAGGGTTTTACACTCCTAATTATGACCCTTAGGGTTTCACACACTTCAGAGGTTTTCTTTTACGATTTCACGAGGGGCTGTTTGGATTCAAGGAATTGGGTGGAAATGAGAAAGTGGGAAGTGTTTTTTCCCATTTTCGCTGTTCATCCAAATACCGGAAAAAGAAAATGGAAAAAGTTCTTTTCCTTTTCTCTTTTCTCTTTTACACAACCATTTCCTTACTTCCAGAGTGGTACAGTTAATTTTTGTGGTCATGTAAATCTCATTTGTAATAAGTTGTAACACAAAACAATTAATTTTTTGCTTATGTAAATCTCACTTGCATGCTAATTACAGGCCAATTTTTATTTTTCTTAATTAATTTTTATTTTAATATTATTTTGCGGTTAACTTTGTGGTCAACTTTTCTTCCACTTCCACATTATCATCCAAACACCGAAAAAGATATAACATTTTTCAAATCACACTTTCCAATAACATCCAAACACTGAAAAACTTACTAACCAATTCCCAAGTTCTAAAAGAAACTATTACCACTTCCTCACTTCTTCACTTTCTCACTTTCACCCTTAACCAAACATGCCCTTAAAAGATACTTTTTATTTTAGGGTTTCACACCTCTAAATGTAAGAGAAAATCTTTTCTGAGGAAACTAATTCTTTTGTTAATTTCAGAAATCATCGTTCATTCATTAATTAATTAACTAGTACAAGAGCCTTTACCAGTTTACAACTCATGTGGTACTAAACTTCAAAAGAAAAGAAAAGAAAACGATTACTAAAGAAAATCAATATAAAATAAAAAATACATGACTAGAACCACATCAAGGCGACCTGTCTTTGCCTTCACAGATATATGCCAGATGTCCGCATCATTCTTTTCGGGTGAGAGAACTTGACCCTGTTGAGTTAAAAGTAGAAGTGCTCTCATACTGCTTCAAAGCATCTGGATCAATCCTTTGTAGGTCAGTTCGGTCAATTCACGTGTCATCAGTCATTGCCTTTTCTTTCCAACAGAGCAGATATATTCGAGTCCCACCATTTTTGGTGGCGATAATCTTATGAATGATGATTTGCTTTTAAGTTTTTTCTTTGAAGCTTATAAAAAAGTTGTTGTACCTCTTTATTTTTCAAGCAAAAAGTTGAATGAGAGTACTAGAAGAAAGAAACTCTTGTTTATTCTCTTCTCCAGTTAAAAAATTTCAGATTGAAGTATATTAATGTGTAAACTAATATATAACAGTGGTATCAGAGCTGTTACGCGCAGGGAACAACAACTTCTCTGAGGAATCCACCAATCAGGCGGGAGACAGATGCAGCCGGAGATGTACCAAAACGACTAGAACAGAAAATAATAAAGAAAAGTAATCAACACAGTATTTAATGAGGTTCGGCAACGTGCCTACGTCCTCGGGTAAGGGAGAGAGATTTTATTGATTCAACAATCAATACAAACTAATACAGAGGGAACTTTTCAGAGGGATTCTTAGGGATACAATACATGAGGGCAGTGTTTTAAATGTCAGCCGACATTTCCGAAATGTCGGCCGACATTTCGTTTTCAAGCCCTCACCGCCACGACATCCCCACCCGTATTTGAAATGGCGTTTTAGAAGATGTCGGCCGACATTTCGAGAAAAATCCGATATGTCGGCCGATATTTTCCCGAAATGTCGGCCGACATTTTGGGAAAACCCAATATGTTGATTGGTCTTGAAAGTTGGAGCAATTAAGAAATTTTAACAATAGATTAGTGAATATATACAAAATGTTTAAGTTAATTATACATATCCTAAACATATTTATGTAGTTTTGCATAAGTTGTGTATGCATTACCTTGATAAGAATTTTTAACGTACATTATTTAAGACATCTAGGATATATATTTGTTATCCGTCATGACGTCCGAAATTTACTAAATGGCCCCGAAATATCTCCGAAATCTGAAATCCGACATCCGATTACGACATCCGACGTTTCCCTGATATCCGACATTTAAAACACTGCATGAGGGCTCTAGCCCTTATTTATAACCACAGAGTTCTTGGATTTAAGGAAACCCAGATTGGATTCGATCCCATTCAGAAAAGAAATTCGAATCTTAAAAGGAAAGCCAAAACGCGTCTGTCGGTCGACCGGCCGGTTGACCGACTCATGCCACGGTCGACCGCGCCGGTCGACCGCGCCCAACCGAAAGCTAAGGCCTGTCAGTCGGTCGACCAGGCAGGTTGACCGCTCTCTGCCATGGTCTACTGAGCGGTTGACCGTGATGATCCTTTGCACATCGGTCGACCGGGAGGCCGGCTGACCTTCTCCACCGGTAGACCAGGCAGTTGACCGGAGCACAATCTGGCCTGCTTCAATGTGCTGTCTTGCTCCTTTGTCTTCCGATCTCTGTGCTACTTCCTCTACTTCCTCTATCTCCTCTCTCCCTACAATTCTCCACCTTGGTGAAGGTTTTTCAAATCTGAGCTGATCTCCAACGAACTCCAGTCTATCACCTGGCGAAATTAACACACGATCTCGGCAAAATCGACACACGATCTCGACTTGCGCGATCCGGACGAAATCGACACACGATCTCGGCGAAATCGACGCACGATCTCGGCTTGAAACCTTTAGCTCAGCTATCCAACTGGAATGCACCACACATGCCTTCCCTACACTTCACCTTAGGAGAACTTTCATACATGCTGATCACCGAACGTGTCTCCTACTCCGTAACTACATGACCTTATGAAGAACTCATCATGAGTCAACACTGACTCTCCAACTGACTAGCTCTATCTAGTCTACATGTCTTCAGTTGACGGACCAACCAAGTCTGAGTAGAGCACACCGAACACCATCATTAGCTTCAACAAACTAGATGCACACCCCTTCTATGCAAGCTTAACCATCTTCTTACCAGAAGATCAACTGTTCATCGAGATCACAATGCTTCACCTCTACGCGAAGTCCAACTCTTTACCTCTACGTGAAGTCCCAATCAACTTCTCATGAACCAATTAGCTTCATACAGGTTGCATCACTAAATGTGGCTGCGCCTTTATGGCTGCCTACGTACCTTGCCCAAAGGATCAAACAACCGTAGTTCATCTAAATGAGCTCCATCAAGCTCAAGCACTTGTACCTGAATCTTCAGCAGTGAACCTATCTGGCTGAGTCATATGAACCTCCTCACGACCATCATGGAGAACAACGGCCTTCAACTTGAGCTTGTCGCGGACACAAGCTTGAGATTCATGCTTCTTTACCCACGTGCGTGGTTTTACCTTGGTTCCAATGGCTGCAAACAATTTGACATTCTCATCAATGTCTTCAACCTGTTCAGTATCAACCTTGTCTATATGATCTCCACCCGGTGTCACATCCGGTGAAGTCTTCACTGATGCCGAACCAACTGGAGGTGGTGGAGTAGCATCAACCTCCACCCGCTGCAATACTTCCTTAGTCTCCGTGCTCTCCATCTTCTGAGAGACGGTAAACTTCAATACTGAAGTCTCATCAAACATGACATGCCTACTCAACACGATCTTCTTATTTTCGGGATCCCATAATCTGTAGCCTTTCATATTCTTTTTGACACCCAAAAACACAAACTTCTTTGCTCGCGAATTCACCTTGCTATCTTTGGCACTGAACTAGGTCGGACTTTCAAATTCTCACAGCAAACTATGTTCTTGAGCAGCTTTCCCAGACCAAATTTCCAATGGAGTTTTACCTCTTATCGCAGTCGATCCATTTATGAGATGGCTAGCATACACAATCGCCTCAGCCCAAAACGATTTGTCTAATCTTGTATTAGACAACAAGCACCGAACCTTCTCCAGTAAGGAACGGTTTACTTCCTTAGCCAACTCATTTATACCTTCTGTGAAGTGAGTACCAATACCGGTGTTCTGGCCAAATCGTAGGAATTGGTTCATGTCTCTTCCAATATTACCAATTTGTAGCTCCTTAATCTTCCTACCTGTCTGCTTCTCCATTCTTCCTATTCACTTCACCAACATATCTAGGGCTTCACACCTTTGTCTCATAGGATATATCCAACAATGCCTAGATAAACTATCATTAAAAGAGACAAAGTACTGTGACCTCTAAGCGATGCAGTCTTAGCAGGTCCCCAAACGTTTACGTGAACACAATTAAGAAGACCTTCTGAGCGGTGAGTACTGGTGCTGAATTTCACCTTCTTCTTGTCCAGAACGCTGTGTTCACCCTCCAAGTTGCAGGTAGCAGCACCTTTCAATGATCTCTTATTTGCAGGAGCTTGCAAAGACTTTTCACCTCCATGTTCGATCTTCACCTGTCAGACCTTTTTGCAATCATCATCTGAAGAAGTAGAAGTCTCCACCTGACTTGTAACCGTACTACCCTTTAAGTAGTAGAGATTTTCCCGACGGACGCCCTTCATAATCACCATTGAGCCTTTAGTCATCTTGAGAACACCATCTCGTATAGATACCACAAGGCCTAATGCTTCTAAAGCACCAACAGAGATAATATTCCTTTTGAGTTGAGGTACATACCTCACCTCCTTCAATTCTCGTACATCCCATCTTCCATCTTGATACGGACTGTACCCATCCCTTCTATATTACACGGATGATCATCACCCATGATCGTGTAACATCCATCTACCTTCTCCAAAATAAAAAATCAGGCTCTGTTCGGGCACACATGATAGGTGGCTCCTGTATCTAAGATCCACTCAGCCTTATCTAAGTAATCAATAGTAGGAGTAGTAACAGAGAGAGAATACCGATGAGTCTGAATCCGATTCATCCGCCTGTGCGATATTCGCCTCCGTGTTTGACTCCATCTTCTTACCTTTGGCCTTTGAGCAATCAACTTTCAAGTGCCCTAATTCCTTGCACAAGGCGTACTGATTCCTCTTCAGATCTCTATAGCCTGATCTGGACTTTGATCTTTACTGATCATCTCTTCTCTTCCTATTGGAACTCTTGCCTCTTACCGTCAATGCCTCTGCTGTTGTGTTCCCCGAAGAAGACAGTCGGTCCTATCTCCTTACTTCATAACTCACAAGAGCAGCAAACACCTCACTATAGTTAAGAGATTTTCTTCTATTGATCAATGTAAGAGTAAAGGTCTCATACTCTTCCCTAGGACGAGAATTCAATAGTATTACCGCCTTATCCTCTTCATTGGTCTTCACATCCGCATTAATTAGATCTGTAAGAAGCCTCGTATAGCGATTCAAGTGTCATTGATGGAGCATCTTCTTTGCATCTGAAAACTATAAAGCTTACTCTTTAACTGCAACCGCGATTTTATACTTTTCGTCAGATACTTCTTCTCCAGAATCTTCCACAGCTGCCTCGCAGATGTCTCATGTAACACATGATACTTAATATCTTGTGTTAGACAAGACCTGATCAAGCTACACGCCTTACGGTTCATCTTGTCCTAATCTTCTTCTGTCGTTGATGCGCGTTTCTTCTCCAACCGTAGAGTGTCTTCGAGCTTTGATGCCGTCAGCGCATACATCACCTCACACCTTCACATATCGAAGTTGTTCGTGCCGTTGAACTTCACCACATCAATCCTCAACGGATGTGGATTCATTAACGTACCTTCTCCAGCCATCTTCTCAATTGATTCCTCAAAGTAATGCGGAAACAAACGGAGTTAGATAAAACAAACTAGATAAAAATAGGATCTTTACCTCCACACGAAACCCTCGAAGAGTTTCCGAAGCAATCTACTCCTCCAAATTGATTCCTTGAGCAATCTACACGCTGTTTTGAGATCGATACACGATCCCACAAACAGTCCCAACGTCGCTCCGAGATCGACACACGATCTCCGCCAAACAGCAACTGATTCCTTCGGAATCAACACACGATCCCACGACGAACCTGGGATGCTCTGGTACCAATTGTTGCGCCCGCGGGACAACCTCTCTGAGGAATCCACTAACTAGGCGGGAGACAGATGCATCCGGAGATGTACCAACACGACAAGAACAGAAAACAATAAAGAAAAGCAATCAACACAGTATTTAACGAGGTTCGGCAACGTGCCTACATCCTAGGGCAAGGGATAGAGATTTTATTGATTCAGTAATCAATACAAACTAATACAGAGGGAACTTTTCTGAGGGATTCTTAGGAATACAATACATGAGGGCTCTAGCCTTTATTTATAGCCACAGAGTCCCTGGATTTAAGGAAACCCAAATTGGATTCGATCCCATCCAGAAAAGGAATCCGAATCCCAAAAGGAAAGCAAAACGCGTCTGTCGGTCAACCGGCGACCCATGCCACAGTCGATCGCGCCGGTCGACCAGACCCAACCGAGAGCTAAGGCCTGTCAGTCGGTCGACCGCTCTTTGCCACGGTCGACTGTGCGGTTGACCGTGATGATCCTGTGCACGCCGTCGACCGGGCGGCCGATCGGCCTTCTCCACCGGTTGACCGGGAGCATAATCTGGCCTGCTTCAATGTGCCATCTTGCTCCTTTGTCTTCCGATCTCTGTGCTACTTGCTCTATCTTCTCTCTCCCTACAAGAGCCGGTTGGATCTATTCTCCTATTTTTCTTTTCTCCTCATGGCCTCCACTAAATCCACAAGTACCTGTTATCTAAGGATAACTATGGGTGTTGGTTAATTCAGATGAAAGCTTTATTTGGTTCTCAAGAATTGTGAGAACTAATTGTTGATGGGTTCATGAAACTCATACGGTGGTAGAAGCCGCATACACCACCGACGAGAAGGAGGCTCTTAAGGAGCAAAGAAAGGACAACAAAGCTCGTTTCCTATTCTATCAAGAGTTGGATGAGTCCGTTTACCTTTGAGAGAGTTGCCGATGCAAAAACGAGCAAGGAGGCGTGGAAAATTCTTTCCACTATCTACAAAGGAGTCGAGCGGGTGAAGCGAATTCGTCTCCAAACTCTGAGGGATGATTTTGAAGTCGCCTACATGAAAGATGAAGAAAATATCTCCGACTATTATTCTTGATTAATAGTAATCATGAATAAATTGAGGAGAAATGGAGAAAAGATGGAGAATGTCCGAGTTATGAAAAAGTTGCTCAGATCCCTCACACCAAAGTTTGAACACGTGGCGACAATTGAGGAGCCGAAGAATATGGAGATCTCAATAGGGAAGCTCTTAAGATCTCTCCAAGTTATAAACAACGCATGCAAAAGAAGACTAGTTTCATAATTTTGGAACAAGCATTAGAGTCAAAGCTAACTCTAAGTGATCGAGGCTTACATAGTAGAGGTCATGGTCATGGTAGAGGCAGGAGACGGGTCCTCAACAATGAATCACTCAAAATTAAGTGGAGGTCTAAAGCTTCGGAGGTCAAGGATGAAGTAATCAGAGAATATTCACATTTGAGTATGGAAACAACAAGAACGTCTAGCACTACAATTGTAAAAAATTTGGACACTATACCTTAGATTGTTGGCACAGACCGAAGATCTTACCAATCTCGTCGAAGCAACAAATGATGTAGGTAATAACTATACTCTTCTTCTTGCTTATGATGATTCAAGTGTTCAGAATGATGTTTTGTTACCTTGACTTGAGTGCTAGCAACCACATGTGCGAGAAAAAAAAACTTTTCATAAAACTCGCATAGATCTCAATAGGGAAGCTCTTAAGATCTCTCCAAGTTATAAACAACGCATGCAAAAGAAGACTAGTTTCATAATTTTGGAACAAGCATTAGAGTCAAAGCTAACTCTAAGTGATCGAGGCTTACATAGTAGAGGTCATGGTCATGGTAGAGGCAGGAGACGGGTCCTCAACAACGAATCACTCAAAATTAAGTGGAGGTCTAAAGCTTCGGAGGTCAAGGATGAAGTAATCAGAGAAGATTCACATTTGAGTATGGAAACAACAAGAACGTCTAGCACTACAATTGTAAAAAATTTGGACACTATACCTTAGATTGTTGGCACAGACCGAAGATCTTACCAATCTCGTCGAAGCAACAAATGATGTAGGTAATAACTATACTCTTCTTCTTGCTTATGATGATTCAAGTGTTCAGAATGATGTTTTGTTACCTTGACTTGAGTGCTAGCAACCACATGTGCGAGAAAAAAAAACTTTTCATAAAACTCGCATAAGGAGTTCATGGAAATGTGAGCTTGGGAGATTCTTCAAAACTCTCAGTTGAAGACATAGACAAGATTAAAATTTACTAAAAGGATGGTAATCCCGAGTATATTTGTGATGTTTATTATGTTCCTACATGATTAGTAATATTCTCAACATGTCAATTACTAAGAGGGATACAAAGTACATATATGGTTAAAAAAATGCAAAAAGAAGCCTCATAACTTGTGTTAAGATGACAAGGAACGACATTGTATCTAAACATGAAAGTTGAGAACTGTTGTCAAGGACTCAGGGGAGAATGAGTCATGGAGGTGGCATCTTCGCTTTGACCATCTAAACTTCAACAGCTTCAAGCTACTATTTACAACTGACATGGTACAAGGCTTACCAACAATCGGTCCACCGAGTCATATTTGTGAAGGTTGCGTAATTAGCAAGTAACCACGACTTTCTTTTCTCAGTGGAGCATCGTTGAGAGCGGAAGTACCATTGAAATTTGTTCACACCGACATCTGCGGACCAATAGATCCCGTCTCTTTGGGAAGTCATAGATATTTTATTACCTTCATTGATGACTTCAGTAGAAATTTTGTGGGTGTATATCCTTAAAAAAAAAATCTCATGTCTTTACTACTTTCTAGCATTTTAAAGCTCTTGTTGAAGCAAAGAGTGGCCACAAGTTAATATTTTTTCGATTTGACTGTTTCAAGAATATTGTAGGGAGCAAGACATAAAGAGACGAATTACTACTGTCTATACACCACAACAAAACAACATTGCAAAAAGAAAGAACCAGACCATCCTCGACATGATAAGAACCATGCTTAAGGAAAAGGGATTGCCGAGTAGTTCTGGGCGGAAGGCGTGTTGTGCAGCTTACTTGCTCAATCGATGCCCTACAAAGATAGTGAAGAATAAGACACCTCAAGAGGCATGAATTGATTACAAGCCTAATGTGGCACACCTACGATTTTTTGGGTGTGTTGCATATGCTCAAGTACCTGAAGTTAAAAGGAAGAAGCCTGGTGATCGCGGTGAAATATGTATCTTCATCGGATATAGTGAGGAGTCAAAGGTGTATAAGCTATTTAACCCACTAACCAAGAAACTAGTGGTTAGTAGAGATATCGTCTTTAATGAAGAAGCCTGGAATTAGAGCAATGAAGAAACTGCCATTAGCCTCGCAGGAGGTTCCACCACCAGCTACACCACCATCACCTCAACATGCCACACTCTCTCCTGCGAGAGGCTCTCCATCTTCTGGAGAAAGTAGTAGCAACAGAATTGCCATGCACCAAGGTCCCATCAAAACGAGAAGCTTCAGGGATATCTTTGAACAGACAAAAGATGAAGAGACTATCTTTTCTGCCTATATCCTGATCATGAACCTCTCACATTTCAAAAATCGTAGAAGATTATTGGCGATCAGCAATAGGGGAGGAGATCCATGCTATCCAGAAAAAATGACACATGGAAGTTGAGAATACTTTCACAAAATCACAAGGCAATATGCGTCAAGTGGGTGTACAAGTTCAAGCGCTCAACAGATGGTGAAGTTGAGCGGTACAAGCCGAGGCTTGTAGCTAAAGGCTACAAACAATAGTACAACACCGACTATGAAGAAGTCTTTGCACCAGTTGCTCAACTGGACACGATGAGACTATTAATTTCACTTACAGTTCATCACAGGTGGAAGATGTCAAGTCAACATTCCTCAATGATATTCTTGAGAAAGATGTGTATATACAATACCAGAAGATTTTATGGTGAAAAGGCAAGAGGACAAAGTATACCACTTAAAGAAAGCCTTGTACGACTTAAAGTAGACACCATGGGCGTGGAACGCCTGAATTGATTGCTATCTTCATCAAAATGACTTTACCAAATGTCCTTATGAGCATGTCACGTGAAGAGGAACCATCAAAATGAATTTCTAATTATTTGTCTTTATATGATTTGTTGTACACAGAAAGTAGCGCCGAAATACTTGTTGAATCCAAGGTGGCGATGTTCAATGAATTTGAGATGTCAGACAATGGATTGATATTATATTTTCTTGGATCGAAGTAAAGCAGTAGCAAGATGGGATATTTATATCCCAAAAGAAGTACATGAAGGAGATCTTGAGAAATTCAAGATGAGTAACTGCAACCCGGTGAACACCCCAATAGCCACATGAATGAAGCTATTAAGAAAAGAAAATGGAGATATCGTAGACTCGATTCTCTTCAAGTGTCTAGTTGGTAACTTGAGGTACTTGACGATCAGATGGCCTGATATCGTTTATAGAGTCAGACTTGTGAGTCTCTATATGGAGACACCAAAGGAATATCATTGGCTAGCTAGAAGAGGATTTTAAGGTATATCAAAGGATCACTCAATCTTGATCTATTTTATGCTTATGATGAAGCTGTAAAGTTAGTAGACTATTCAGATAGTGACTGGGGAGGAGACCAGGAGAGGAAAGACACCACATGCTATGTCTTTTATCTTGGGTCAATTGCATTTTCATGAACCTCAAAGAAATGAGGAGTTGTGACATTATCTTCATGTGAAGTACAGTATGTGGCGGCCTCATATTATTTGTGAAGCTATTTGGTTGCGGAACTTTTTAAAAGAGTTGGGTCATCCATAAGAAGACCCGACCATAATATTCGTGGACAACAAATCAACCATCCAACTTGTAAAGAACTCCGTGCATCATGAAAGAAGAAAGCACATTGATACTCGGTTTCACTTTCTTCGAGATCATGTGAAGCAAAAGACTATAGAGCTCCAACATTGTCACACCATTTAACAAAAAAGTGATATATTCACTAAGTCATTATCAAGTGAAATTTTCACGAGGCTAAGAGACATGCTTGATATAAGGATGTTTTTGATTTAAGGGGTTGTTGAAATATCAAATCAAAATGAATGTGAATGTGATTTATGATATCAATTTTTAGAAGTGAGAGAGTCATTATAAAGTGAAGTGAAAGAGTCATAAGTTTTTGGAAGAATAAAAGCCACACACATTGCTTTATTGTCATTAGCTTATGATATTAAAATATGTAGTAATGTGGATGGTTGCCTAGTAGGTATGCTTGTACATTTTTTCTTTGAAACCTATAAAAGAGCTGTTGTACTTCTTTGTTTTACAAGTAAAAAGTTGAATGAGAATTAGAGTATTAGAAGAAAAAAGCTCTAGTTGTTCTCTTCTCCACTTAATTTTTTTTCCAGATTGAAGTATATTAGTCTGTAGACTAATATATAGGAAATCTCATCATCTAAGATTTTATCAACTTTATCTACAATGTTGGGTAAAATATCTTGGAGCAGAAGAAATGGGGGGCTCTAAAAAATAAGCTGAGGGGATGACTTATCAACTAGTGGGTTGGTAGGGTTAAAATCATGACCCTTATAATTCACTTGGTCTTCAATATTGAAAGTAGAACTAATACAAAAATCTTTCGAAATATTTATAACATAGGCATTATCATTCAATTTGTTCAAGATTTGAAATGGACCAGCGCTACTAGCATTTAACTTTTTAATGGTTCTTAGAGAGCCGTTACGGACGAATTCAAACCATCACAAACTCACCAACATTAAAGTTTTAAGTTTTTCCCTAACATCAGCTCGTAACTTGTAGTTGGCATTGTTTGGAGCAATTTTATTAATCTCCTTGTGTAGTTCGGGCACGTGATGCAAATGCAGACTTAGATGCTTTATAATGATCAGCTATAGGGATAAGACCAATGGGTTGTCTAGGTCTAAAATCTTAAACTATCTTATGGGGCTTCTACCCGTTGTCTTATTGACAGATGTATTATAGACATTCATGAACAACTTTAAATCATTATGCTCACCTACGAGGGTACGTAAGAGATTACCTAGACTCCTCATGACAACTTCAGTTGGACCATCAGCTTAAGGGTAGAAAGTAGTGGAGAACTTGAGCTTTGTGCCTAGCATGTGCCAAAGGGCCTTTCAAAAGTAACAATGAAAATCGATTGGGATAAGACACGAGTTTTTCACTCGTAAGGCTATGGAGTTGATTCATGGTACCTTATATGGGTGAGAATGCAGTATTGACTTTAACCCATCATTCTTGAACACCTCAGAGGATACTGCGTTGAAGCAGCTTCCATGGTCCACAATCACCTTACAATTCTTGTTTCCTATCTTGGTGAACGTGTGAAAGATCGTAGTTTCTTTCCAATCAATCTTTTCATCTAATTGTGAAAAGGCATTATTGACGAGATAGACAAGTGAGTTGAAGGTGCCTGCCTAATGCAGCTGCGGGCAGCTCTTCACCTTCGTGATCATCGTTGAAGTCATCATCTACGTTTTCATCCACATGGTAGATGAATTCTTCTGAATTAGACTCAATAGCGTATTGGACGTAACACATTGGTGTTAGTTTGTCTAGGCGATCTTTTGGGACGGTATTACTAATCTCTTTAATCACGAGAGTGACTTCAGGGAGGAATAATGTTATCAGATTCTTCCACAACTTCTCTAGCTGTAAAGATAGTATCGGGAGCATCACTTTTCAGTCTTTGATTCAACAATTTGGAGCTGGTCATCTAGGGTGTATGGTTGCAGTAGAGGTTACTCAATTGTAGGTTGTTCACAAGCAGTCTTTAATCAGGTCATTTGGACCAGGTCATTTAGACCAGGCCATCCATGGTGTATGGCTGTGCTGGAGGTTGTTCAGTCGTAAGTTATTCACATGCAGTCTCTAGTTTGACCAATCTCTCATGATTTTGGTCCACGACTTGAGTCAAGGCATTAAGCCTAGCCATTATGTCTGCAAGTGTCATTGTAGGTTGGGGATCCACAGGGATTGTGTTGGATTGACTAGACTTTTCTAACAGATAAGGTCTACTCCTATGAGTTGGCATGCACAGAGGGCTCCTAATTGAAAATGAGAGGATGCAACTCTAAACTAGATGTTAATTTTTTTATCAAATTAAGTTAAATGAAAGAAAGCGATAAAAGTTCTAGCAAGTGCCTAAGTGATGCAAACTGTATTTTGATATCAAAATGATTTGAAGCGTGTTTGTGTAAGAGGAAATCAGTGATAAAATAACTAAAATCACGCTTCACCAATAAGATATGATCGTTGAGTAGAGAAAGACCAAAAACTAATAATACTGGTAGATGTGTTATCAAAGTAACATGCGTAGACTAATCAATCTCAAAGCAAGAATAAACTATTGTTACTTATGCTATGCAGGCAAAGTTCAGCGATCAATATTAAAGCTACTGGATTAAGGGCCTGCAGATACCCACAATCTTATGTATTTAAATGGGAAGCAGTAAAATCGATAAAAACTCAGAAATTAAACATCAGACTCTAAAGTAATTGATCTGGATCAGAAAACATACCTATTGAGGATCACTCCTTGTGATGCTTGCTAGATGCGTAGCTCTATTTTCGCGGTTTAACGCCTCGAAAATTACTCTAATCGGGCTCCAGACGGCTGAGAAACGATCTGAAAATTTTATCCAACAAATTTGTTATGCAAACAAGTCTGAACTGCACTGTAACTTATGGGTCGGATCTGTTGCTAGCGGATCGGGTTGAACACGTGTTAACGGATTGGGTGACTCTGTGAATGGCGCGGATCGAGCGCAGGAGGAGAACCGGTTCAGACCGGCTTCAGTTATTAACCTGAATTCGATTCGTCAATCAGCAACAACAGTAGTGGTAGGAAAGCAGGGGCAGCGGGAGAGGGGAAATGAGGAAGCAGCGGGGAAGAAGGGAAAAGAGCAGGTTGTCGTGGCGAACAACGGTGGAAGGTGGAAGAGAGGGAAGGTGTCGGCATGTGGGGAAGAAGGCGGGTGATGGGTGCTGTTGCCTGTTGGCATGTGAAAGAGAAGGAACATAGAGAAAGAGAGAAGAAGAAGAGCGGGAGATAGGTTGTAGGTGATGGCCGAAACGACGATAAGTGAAGAGGAAGGAGCAGGGGTGGAGGCGTCGGGGTGGCTACGAGCTGTGAGGAGTAGCGGTGGGTGAGAAGGGAAGAGAGGGATGACAATTGTGGGGCTAGTGGTGGCATGGAGAGAGGGAGAGGAGGTCAGCTGGAGAGATACAGTTAGGAGGTCAGTAGAGAGATGGAGAAGAGGATGAAATTAGAGTTAGGGTTTGATTAAAGGAAAAATGATAAACTAACTAGGATTTTACACTCCTAATTAGGCTAGTTAGGGTTTTACTGAAGTGAAATGTCACACCTCGCTAACCAAAATATAGTAATGCGAGAACACGACGTGACACATTTTTTTCAAAATACGCTAAGCCTCGGTGCATGAAATTTCAACACAACATAATAAGATTTTCAGTTTTATTACACAAGTACAAAAATATTACAATGCTCTTAATCTATTACATCAAACGAAAACAAAACAAAAAAAAACAAGAGATTCTCAGGAGCTGGAAATGAAAGCTAGTCCATTACTGGAGCTCGACAACACGTCCAAAATACTCCTGATCCTGTGGAGTCTCTTAACTTGGATCTGAGTAAGCAAACTCAGGGTTGTCAGAAAACGACCTAGCGAGTGATAAAATGAGAGAATGTAGAATACAATACAAATATAATAACAATGCAGTATATCATAATTATGTCACAAGTAAAATAACAAGCAATATAATACTGAATAATCACGAACTCATAAGATAAGATATGCCAAGAGTTTGTCAATGTGTATCTGTTATTAAAGTGATGTTATTTGAAATTTTACTAGTGTGTTATTTAAAATTGATCGGTGGAGACATTATATGTGTTTTAGGTAAGTTCCATGCATATCCGGAACCATGACTCAAGATCCTAGTATTGAGCTAGGACGTGCCGCTAGGCACTCAATATATAAACAATATAAACAGGACAGGATGCCAGTTATCCTCAAGAACCCTGCGATGCGACTCTCTTTCGATTGCATAACTTGTATTCTAGGTCCACCTAAAATATAGACCAGTGTTTTAAATATCGGATATCGGCGATATACCGGTCGGCAAAATTATATTTCGGATACCGGATACCGAGTGATATATCGCGATATGGTACTAAATACCGGTTGATATATCAAATAGTCAATACACATTAGACACTATTAAAAGAAATAAGTTATATCCAAATATTATATAAAAATATCATTGAAATACCACAATGAACATACAACAAAATAAAATGATCTCAAGTAAAAAAAATAATAATTATCCAAATAAGTAACTGTATCGGCCGATATATCAGATATTTCATCTCGGATATCGGCCGATATATAGGCCACGTGGCGATATATCGGCCAATATCGGTCCAAAACGATATCCGATAAATTTTTGCACTTATCGTATCGTTTTGGATAAAATACCGGTATCTCGGCCGATATACCGGTATATCGGCCGATATTTAAAACAATGATATAGACGCAATCTCACCTATCAATTTCTCCACCCTAGTGTAAGTTATTTAGTGTCCATGTCACCTAAGTCACTAGGTCTGATCAATAACAATGTTTATGACAAGTATACAATTTAACATGAATTTTTCCAGTAATTTGGTGACACGAATTATGTTGTTATGTAATGGTCATGCATAAAATTTCAAGTTTTTAAGGAATAATGTCCAAAATCAGTAATCTGATTTTTCTAAAATTTTTCACTATTTGGGGCTATTTTTAATTATTTTCTAAAGAACAAACAATTAATAGTTCAAACAATTAAATTTCAAGAAGTTAAATATTATATACTAACAGTATATTCATACATATTTTATGAATGCATAATTGTATAATTACATATCTAAATTTTTAATCATTGGCACAAATTTAAATCATGGAAATTTACTATTATCGTAAGACTAGAAAATTAAATAAGCAATTTAACAATTAAATATTAAACAAATAATTTATCAAAAATTCTAATTACCACAATAAACATAATATATTTAGAGTAGAAAACACTCACTCGAGTTTTCCCACGGATCATATCGAATTATCTAGTTAAATTTTAAATCTACTATCAGTTTAATTCATTTTTGATTATTATAAAGAATATTTTAATTTAGGTTATTTTAAGTAATTTGACTGTCAAAATAATTTTACAGAGTTAAAAATTCAGCTTGTGATTTTATACAATTTTCTAGAATATTCTGGCTTTATTTCTAAACATTGACATAAATCTAAAATCATTTAAATTCTTAACGGGTCTGGACTTGCTATAGTAATGGGTCTGGATCTGCACAGTGCGGGTATGGGTCTCTTCTAGTTCAGGTCCTGTGCTACAGTAGATCTGCTACAGTGACACTATTGCTATTGTACAGTTGCTACAATGCCATTTTTATTTTCATTTGAATTTAAATTCATTTTTGTTTAATGGTTCGGGTCGGATACAAGGTGGTTCGGTTTCCTACAGTACTTTTTTGAAGTGCTACGGTATGCTACAGTGATATAGTAACTTAGTATTTTCTACAATGCTACAATGTACAATATGCTACAGTAAGCTACAGTAAATGTTATTTTTTCTTTCAATTTAATTTTTTTAAAGGTGCAATCGGGTCCTAGTCTGTGCTCTGCAGACCCGAGTTAGGTCTGCAGAGCACAGGCCTGTTGCGGGCCTGGCCTGGGCTCTGCCTTGACCAGCCAGGCTACTGACCGAGAGCCAGCCTTAGCTGAGAGCAGGCTAACTTTTTTTTTTTGATGAATAAAAATTCTAAAAATCCGATAAAAATCATTTTAATTACAAACTACATCTTAGGTGTTTACAATATTGTTGTTAGGTTTTTAGGATAAGATTTGGTGATGAAATTAGGGAATTTACCAGTGTACTAAGTGTTAGTTGAAATGCCTTCGATGATTGCCTAAAAGAACTAAAAATTATAAATTCAAAAATGCACTCACCGGAATCACTTCGCCTTCTGTCTGTACTCCTTACGTCCAACACGCTAGTGTCTCGTCTAGAGCGAGTTGAGATGAGGAATGAGAGGAGTGGGAGAAAATGAAATTGTTTCTAGGTCTTTGTGGAGGGGGAATGACCCACAATTTAAATAGTAGAAATTTCAATTAAACTCTGGCCATTACTGGAACGTGAGAGGCGTGCATGAGTCAGTTATGGGCGGTTTATTTGATGTGTTAATTGACCGAATAAATCGCTCAATCAGTTGAAAAACTGCTAGAAGTTGTAGGATTATGGTTAAGGGTTAAAATTAATTTGGTAGCTTTCTCTACCGCACGCCAATGCGGCATATTGGTTTACACTCTTGACTCTTTCATGGAGGACCTGTGTTCGATCCCCAGCAGTTGCATATTTTTGTTTCCATTCATTTTTGTAAGGTATAAAGGATTAGTGAGCCTAGCTTTAGGCCACACGCTAAAATGAGGGAAAAAGGAAGGAGATGTGTTGTGGGCTTGAACTCGAGCTTAATAAAATGAGAAGAAAAGAGAGTGTAGGCTTGGGTTCTTGTTTTAATGTAATTATTATTATTTTAAGGGCTGGGCCTGGGCTTCATTATGGGGCTGTTTGGTTGCAAGGAAGTAGGCGGAAGTAAGGAAATAGGGAAGTATAATTGCTCACTTCCCTATCTATCCAAACACCGGAAAAGGAAAATAAGAAAACCCCTTTTCCTTTTCTCTTTTCTCTTTTACACAATCATTTCCTCACTTCCGGAGTGCTATAGTTAATTTTGTGGTCATGTAAATCTCATTTGTAATAAGTTGCAGCACAAGACAGTTAATTTTTTGATCATGTAAATCTCACTTGCATTCTAATTACAGTCCATTTTTTATTTTTCTTAATTAATTTTTATTTTAATATTATTTTACGGTCAACTTTGTGGTCAACTTTTCCACTTTCACTTTCACATTACCATCCAAACACCAGAAAAGACAAAACATTTTTCAAATCACACTTCTCAACAACATCCAAACACCGGAAAACTTACTAACCAATTCCCAAGTTCTAAAAGGAATTATTACCACTTCTTCAATTCCTTACTTCCTCACTTCCACCCTTAACCAAACAGGCCCATGTTTCATTTCATTTTTCTTTTATTATTATTTATTAATTTGATATATAATTTATTATTATTGTTATTAATTTTAATTATTATTAATATATATAATTGTTATTAAGAATTTGTACTATCATTTGGTATTAATTATCATCATCATCATTATTATTTGGTTCTAACTATTATTATTAATTGTAATTAATCATTATCATTGTTGTTTTTAATTATCATAATTGTTATTAATATATATTTGTTATTATAATTTATATTCACTGTTAATTATTATCATTATTTGGTATTATATTGAGATCATAATTTGACATTAATTTATGGTGATTATTATTTAATATTAATTTATGGTATTATTGAACATGGATATTACATGAAACATGTACGAGTGTTTGAAAATTAGTGATAAAATCGCTAAACTCACGCTTAACCAACAAGTTATGACATGAGTAGGACGGATTAAAAACTAATAATACTAACAAATTGTTTAATCAAAGAACATGTGTAGACTAATCCAATTTAATCATGAATCAACTAAAGACAATGAATATGTTATGCAAGTAAAGATTCTACGATCAATATTTAAACTTGCAGATTAAAGGTGAACGGATATGCTCAAGCTCACCAATATAAGTGGACAACAGTAAAGTCAATAAAAACTCAGATATTGGATATTAAACTTGAAATAAACTGATCTGGATTAGAAATATACATACTGAGAATCAAGCTACCTTAGTGTCATGCTGACGTGTAGCTCTGTTTTCTACGAATCCGACACTTCGAGAATGACTCGAATCAGACTCCGTGGCTGAGAAACAGTCCAAAAATCAAACCCGATCTCTTAACGGGCCTGTTGCTCTAACGGGCTTGTACTGTGTATTGTAGTTGCTGGTTGGGTCTGAAACTTGAAGCGGGTCATCACTATAGCATGCAGATCTGGGTCTGCATTGTTGTGGATTTGGATCTGTTGTATTGTGGATCGGTCGGGTAGGAGCTGAGCCCGAATAAGATTGGATCTGCAGTAGCAAATCGACGACGAGCCAACTTGCAGATGGAACGCAAGGAACCAGCGAAGATTGGAAGCTCCGGTTGATGTCACTGATGGCACCGTCGACGACATGCGGTGACGGCGAGATGGTTGTCGTTTGAACCCAAACCGGGTTGGGTTGGTGGTGACGCAGCGGGAGGCCGAGGGGAGGCGCGATTTGGCTGGTCGTTGTCGGCGAGATGGCAAAGCCAGTCAGGGAATTGAATGTTGGTGAGGAGGATGAGAGGTTGGCAGTTGGGGTTGCCGGTGTTCGGGCGCTGGCTGGCTCGGGCGGCAGTCGAAGAGGGCAGAGTTAAGGTAAAAGGAGGTCGATGGGAAAGAGAGGAGTTGGTGGCAGGTCGACGACGTGAGAAGAGAAAGAGAGGGGACAGAACTGTTGCGTATCCTGCTTAACAAGAATCAATCTGACAACTAATCAAGATCACTGAGATATCAACAATCTAATTGGCCAGGTCGGCAAATATCAGGTGGGAGGTTTTCCGTTCAATAGAACGTTCCTTAATTTAAGAACCACCTTTCAATTTCCTTCCTTGGTTTAAGCACCAATTAGACTGAATCCAAGTCAGTCTCGATATACTGTAAAGTATATCCCCTGTATAAAGGACTTAGTCCACTTATACAGTATCACTTAGACTGAATCTAAGTCAATCTCGATATACTGTAGAGTATATCCCCTGTATAAAGGACTTAATCCACTTATACAGTATTTGAAGTGAGGTACGCTTAGAGCGAATCTCCTTAAGACAATTACGTCCCCCGCACCGGTGCTAACGGGATAATGGACGCTGGTCTCCAAGATACAACACTTCTTCACGGTATTTGGATAGCACTATCAAATCACCGTACGATCGAACCGTAGTCAACCAGTACCTACACAGGATTAGCAAAGCAGCGGTATAATGACAAATTTCAAATGAATATTTGTCTTACTCTTTTGGAGGAACACCCACTGTTAAGGATGTAGGAAGGTTGAAGAATTTGGTAGAATCTCCTTTAGGAAGGTTCTTCGGATTCCCACTTTACTCTGGAAGTCGCGGATTCCCACTTCGCTGGAAGTCGCTCTGGAAGTCGTGGATTCCCACTTCGCTGGAGCCCAGTTCAGAATTCAATTCAAAACTGTAGAGAGAGAGATTTTCTTGGAGTTGGTGTGTCTGAGAATGGAATTCTGGAGCGCTATTTATAGCGCTCCGGAAGGGCATTCTCGTCCGCCAAAAGTCAGCAGTTGCGACGGTTCGGACAGAACCGTCGCAACTGTTCAACCGCCCAACCGCTCTGTCGATTTTCCGACAGCGGTTGGCGAACGGTTCGGATCCGTTCGCGCGGACACCCGTTGGCGGGTGGTTCGAATCCTTTCGCGGGCGGGCTGGACCTACGGACCCTGATTCAAAAAGAACCAGGTAGGGAACTCAGCCCAGGCCGAGGCCGAGGCCCGAGCCACGAGCCACGGACCCGGGCCCGGGCCCGGCACCGGCGCCGGCCGGCCGGCCGCCGCCGCCGCCAGCGGCGGCGCGCGTGCGCGCACGTACGTATGTACGTGCATAGTTCCCTCCTTTTCGCGCGCGAAAACTCCAAGTACCCAAAGGGCACACCCTTTGTTCTCATTTTCCTCTATTTATACCCCATAAGCTTCCATCACATGGCCAATGTGGGACTAAATGCTTGTAGCTAACTTTAGTCCCTTTTTGGCTTTGAATTAGGCAATCTTTGGACTTGAATATCTCATTCATTCGAAGTCGGAATTGAACATGTGAATATACCACGTTCATCACCAATGGAAGGAGAACACACTCCAACCATCATCCGGTTGATTCGATCAACGGATCTTGCTATAATTCAACTCGAAGATTCACCTTTATATTCTTCAATTCCAACAATCCCCCACAATGAATGGAGATTCAAGGAAATGACACACAAAGAGACTGACTCTATTGTGTAAGGTACTTTAGAAAAGAAACTGCATAAGGATAGGTGAACTAGGTCTTGAACCTTCCATAGTGAGAGCTTTATCGGACTTACTGGCTAATCAGTGAACTAGGTCTTGAACTGTTAGCCGTTAGTGTAAGCCAAGTCAACAAGCTTCACACAGTAACTTTCCAAATCAACTTTGGTTCTCGGTTGTGTCCGTTTTGGCCCTGGATATTCTTGGTTTCAGAGAGTATCTTTAGGGAATAACAGCCTCCATAGAGATTCCCAAAGAGCCGACCCAACTCTATACTCACATAGGTGATGGACCTATTAAAGTAGTCTACTCTACTCCACTTGTTAAGTAACAAGATATAGGCATCATTAAAAGCGTTAAGCTTATCCTTAATCCACTTGAAGACAAGCACTTATGTGCACCTTAGGAATGGATTGGAGTCAAGCTCCCAAGTGCTTACTTGCTGAGTCAATCATAACTAGTTTTTCCTCTTGAACTTAGTCTGTGGGATCTCCAGTCGCTAAGTGAGGTTTCCATTAAGCTGACTCGGTAAGGTTAGGCTTTTAGACCCATTCCCTCGATGCGCAGTTTATACGCTCTCCACTTAAACCTTTAGTAAGCGGATCCGCTAAATTATCCTTTGACGATACAAAGTCAATAGAGATAATTCCATTTGAGAGCAACTGCTTCACGGTATTATGTCTACGACGAATATGTCTAGACTTACCGTTATATATAACATTTTGTGCCCTAGATATAGCTGCTTGATTATCGCAGTGTATACATATAGCGGGCACTGGCTTTTGCCACAAAGGTATATCTTCTAAGAATTATCGAAGCCATTCTGCTTCTTCACCAGCCTTATCTAAGGATATGAATTCCGATTCCATAGTGGAACGGGCAATACATGTTTGCTTAGAAGATTTCCATGATACCGCTGCTCCTGCTAGAGTAAATACGTATCCGCTAGTTGATTTTGATTCCTCAGAATCTGCAATCCAATTAGCAATCACTGTATCCTTCCAGTACAGGAGGATACTTTTCATATCTCAAGGCATATTCCTTGGTATGTGATACGTAACCCAATACTCGTAGTAGAGCGGTCCAGTGTAGATCACTAGGATTGCTAGTGTATCTACTTAACTTGCTTACAGCGTAAGCAATATCGGGTCTAGTGCAATTCATCAAATACATTAGACTTCCGATAACCTGCGAATACTCCACTGGCGTATCCCAGTTCCTGTATTCTTATGAAGGTGGACGTGTGGGAGAAAAGGATTTGTATTCTCTTTTATCCCATGATCCTTGAATCTTTCTATCATCTTATCCACGTAGTGAGATTGAGATAGACTGATTCCATCTGGTGTTCTAGTAATTTTAATTCCTAAAATTACATCAGCAACCCCTAGATCCTTCATATCAAAACTGTTGGATAACATTCGTTTAGTGGACTTAATAATCTCAATATTAGTCCCAAGTATCAACATGTCGTCTACATAAAGACAAACAATGATACATGCGTTTCCAACTGTTTTCGTGTAAACACACTTATCGCATTCATTGATAGTGAATCCATCTTTGATCATGACACCATCAAATTTCTCATGCCATTGTTTTGGAGCTTGCTTTAAACCGTATAAGGATTTTACCAATTTACACACCTTGTGTTCTTGGCCCTTGACTTTAAATCCTTCTGGTTGCTCCATATATATTTCTTCATTTAATTCACCATTTAAGAATGCAGTCTTGACATCCATTTGATGGATATCTAAGTTGTGCAATACTGCAATCGCAATCAACATCCGAATGGACGTTATTCTTGTTACTGGTGAATAAGTATCGAAGTAGTCAAGTCCTTCTTTTTGTCGATAACCCTTGGCTACTAATCTAGCCTGTACTTATCGATAGATCCATCGGGTTTTAATTTTCGTTTGAAAATCCACTTACACCCAATTGGTTTACTTCCAGGAGGCAAGTTTACCAATTCCCAAGTATGATTACTTAGTATGGATTCTATTTCGCTATTTATAGCTTCTTTTCACATTTGTGCTTCTGGGGTTGACATAGCCTCTTTAAATGTTTGAGGCTCGCTCTCAATAGCATATGCTATGAAATCTGGACCAAAAAATTTTGAGATTCTAGATCTCTGACTTCTTCTTGGTTCAATTTCCGCATTTACAATTGGTTCCTCGGGGCTTTCGTCCCTGAATGCCATCTCGTGTGTTCTTTTCCCAGAAGTCTTATCTGCTTCCCGTTTGTACGGAAAGATATCTTCAAAGAACACAGCATCTCGAGATTCGATAATCATGTTTACATGAATATCAGGTATTTCTGATTTATGAACCAGAAATCTGTAGGCACTGCTATTCAAGGCATAGCCTATGAATACGCAGTCCATAGTTTTTTGCTCTCAACTTAGTCTTTTTGGGTAATGGTGCCAGCACCTTTGCAAGGCACCCCCACATTTTGAGGTAATGGTAGGAAGGTGTCCTTCCATGCCATAACTCGAATGGTATTAGACCAAGTTTCTTGTGGGGTATTCTATTTAGAATATGATTTGCAGTTAATAGAGCTTCCCCCCACAAGTTCTGCGGAGCTCCAGAACTTACGAGCATGGAATTAACCATCTCCTTCAAAGTTCTGTTCTTCCGTTCAGCAATTCCATTCTGCTGAGGAGTGTATGGTGCTGTAGTTTGATGTATTATACCAAAACTAGCACATAACTCACTAAAATCATTTGATTCATATTCTCCGCCTCTATCGGATTTTAGAATCTTGATTTTCTTGTTGAGTTGATTCTCAACTTCGGCTTTATATGTTATAAACATATTTATTGCCTCATCCTTACTGTTTAAAAGATACACATAACAGTATCTTGTACAGTCATCAATAAAAGTAATAAAATACTTTTACCGCCTCTAGTTGGCATAAACTTCAAGTCACATAGATCGCTATGAATTAACCCTAAAGGTTCTGTATTTCGATCTATTGAGTGAAATGAATTTTTAGCCAACTTGACCTCAACACAAACCTCACACTTGCGAATTTCTTCCAAGTTGAATTTAGGAATATATCCCAGATTAGACAAGTTCTTTAAAGACTTGTAATTTACATGCCCTAATCTAGCATGCCACAAAATAGGAGACTCAAGCAAATAAACAGAAGAATTTTCTTTATTTATAAGCTTCGGGTACAGATACACAGACTTTTTGTCTACCACTGCAACATTGTCTTTAAAAAGACCATCAACAAGATTCTTGTTTTGTTTGAGACGGCTGCGACATTCATTCGCCTTATGCCCCTCTTTGTTGCAGATGTAGCAAGTTCCCTTGAAGCGCATGTTCTTGCCTTCTTGGACCTTGCCTTTGTACCCCTGGGAAGTCTTCTTCCGCTTTAAGCCTTTGGAAGTAGACGCTTTCCCCTTTGAGTCTTCGATCACATTGGCTTTTGCTTCGTAGAAGTTCTTACTGCTCCTTTTCTCGGACTTTCTGTTGTCCTCCTCGATTCGAAGCCTCACAATGAGATCTTCCAACTTCAACTCCTTTCGCTTGTGCTTAAGGTAGTTCTTGAAATCTCTCCACGCAGGTGGGAGTTTCTCCACGATAGTAGCAACCTGAAAAGTTTCAGGTAGGATCATACCTTCAGCTTCTATCTCGTGCAAGATAAGTTGGAACTCTTGCACCTGACTGATTACAGTCTTGCTGTCCACCATTTTGTACTCTAGAAATCGTCCTACGACGAACTTCTTGGTACCAGCATCCTCAGTCTTGTACTTCTTGTCAAGACTGGCCCATAACTTCTTTGCCGTTGTGATAGGACTGTAGACATTGTAAAGAGAGTCATGCAGTCCATTTAAAACATAATTTCGGTAAAGGAAGTCACATTGAGTCCATGCATCAGTTGCAAGCTCTGGTGGATCTTCTTGCAGGAATCTGGCCAGATGAAGAGTGGTCAAGTAGAAGAGCATCTTCTGTTGCCACCTCTTGAATTCTGTGCCATCAAATTTTCCTGATTTCTCCGGCTTCGGGTTAGGAAGTGGAGTTGGCATCAAAGCTTGCATCTGCATGTTTGGTGCCTTACTTGAGCTATCTTGATTAGTCTCAGACATCTTTTCTGCAAGTTCAACCAGAACAGAAGTAAGAAACATAATTGTCTTAAGATTGTTGCGTATCCTGCTTAACAAGAATCAATCTGACAACTAATCAAGATCACTGAGATATCAACAATCTAATTGGCCAGGTCGGCAAATATCAGGTGGGAGTTTTTCCGTTCAATAGAACGTTCCTTAATTTAAGAACCACCTTTCAATTTTCTTCCTTGGTTTAAGCACCAATTAGACTGAATCCAAGTCAGTCTCGATATACTGTAAAGTATATCCCCTGTATAAAGGACTTAGTCCACTTATACAGTATCACTTAGACTGAATCTAAGTCAATCTCGATATACTGTAGAGTATATCCCCTGTATAAAGGACTTAATCCACTTATACAGTATTTGAAGTGAGGTACGCTTAGAGCGAATCTCCTTATGACAATTACGTCCCCCGCACCGGTGCTAACGGGATAATGGACGTTGGTCTCCCAAGATACAACACTTCTTCACGGTATTTGGATAGCACTACCAAATCACCGTACGATCGAACCGTAGTCAACCAGTACCTACACAGGATTAGCAAAGCAGCGGTATAATGACAAATTTCAAATGAATATTTGTCTTACTCTTTTGGAGGAACACCCACTGTTAAGGATGTAGGAAGGTTGAAGAATTTGGTAGAATCTCCTTTAGGAAGGTTCTTCGGATTCCCACTTTACTCTGGAAGTCGCGGATTCCCACTTCGCTGGAAGTCGCTCTGGAAGTCGTGGATTCCCACTTCGCTGGAGCCCAGTTCAGAATTCAATTCAAAACTGTAGAGAGAGAGAGAGATTTTCTTGGAGTTGGTGTGTCTGAGAATGGAATTCTGGAGCGCTATTTATAGCGCTCCGGAAGGGCATTCTCGTCCGCCAAAAGTCAGCAGTTGCGACGGTTCGGACAGAACCGTCGCAACTGTTCAACCGCCCAACCGCTCTGTCGATTTTCCGACAGCGGTTGGCGAACGGTTCGGATCCGTTCGCGCGGACACCCGTTGGCGGGTGGTTCGAATCCTTTCGCGGGCGGGCTGGACCTACGGACCCTGATTCAAAAAGAACCAGGTAGGGAACTCAGCCCAGGCCGAGGCCCGAGCCACGAGCCACGGACCCGGACCCGGACCCGCGCCGGCCGGCCGGCCGCCGCCGCTAGCGGCGGCGCGCGTGCGCGCACGTACGTATGTACGTGCATAGTTCCCTCCTTTTCGCGCGCGAAAACTCCAAGTACCCAAAGGGCACACCCTTTGTTCTCATTTTCCTCTATTTATACCCCATAAGCTTCCATCACATGGCCAATGTGGGACTAAATGCTTGTAGCTAACTTTAGTCCCTTTTTGGATTTGAATTAGGCAATCTTTGGACTTGAATATCTCATTCATTCGAAGTCGGAATTGAACATGTGAATATACCACGTTCATCACCAATGGAAGGAGAACACACTCCAACCATCATCCGGTTGATTCGATCAACGGATCTTGCCATAATTCAACTCGAAGATTCACCTTTTATATTCTTCAATTCCAACAAGAACTGCTACGGTTAGGTTAGGACTTGGAGTTGTGTATCATTTATCTATTTTTGGGTTGACTCCCTTCTGAGTATTTCTCATCTGTAATTTTCTTTATTATTTTTCTATTTTAATTAAATTTCTGTCTGAAGTTATCATTGTCTAACCTGGCTCCCCATGTTTCAGGAAAAGCACTTTGGCATGTGCACTAAGTCGGGAGTTGCATAGCATGGGATATCTGACATATGTCCTTGATGGTGACAATGTTAGACATGGGCTAAACCAAGATCTCAGTTTTAAAGCAGAAGACCGCGCCGAAAATATACGGAGAGTTGGCAAGTGCTGTCTTTACTGTAACTAAATTTGTTTTCTTTCACTTGATAATTTGAAAAAATTTGCTACTGGAGACCTACATGCTTCAGTTTTAGAAAGCAAACAAGAGATTGCAACTTTTAGGACATGGGCACATGAAGTGTCCAGGTAACTGATATGTAACTTAACTATCTTGTTATAGGTGAAGTCGCAAAACTCTTTGCAGATGCTGGTGTCATATGTATTGCCAGTTTGATATCTCCATACAGAAGAGACCGTGATGCTTGTCGGGCTCTACTGCCAGATTCTAATTTCATTGAGGTAGTTGCTTCTTCATGTGCACTGTTGCTCTCAGATAATCGTGCTACCACAATGATTTGAACAAAATATTTGATGCAGGTTTTCATGGATATGCCAATAGAAATCTGTGAATCAAGGGATCCAAAAGGCTTGTACAAGCTTGCTCGTGCAGGAAAAATCAAGAGTAAGCTGGATGGTTAAAGTCCTACTAGATGCTTCATAATTCAACTGTATTCGATAAACATGGCAAAGATGTCACTGTAAAAGTCTTAACATACTTTGCCTGTTGCACATTTTGTTGACAAGTTTAATGAATACATTGCAGGTTTTACTGGAGTGGATGATCCATATGAGCGGCCAGTGAACTGCGAGGTAAAAAAAGTTTGAATGAATTCTTCTGACAATACAAGACTATGATGCATCTGTAGGCAATTGTAAGGCACGCTTGCATCTGATATCTTTTGCAATTTAGTTTGGTTCCTTTGGTCTGGGCATCACTGTGACCTAGTTATTATTAAATCTCGTGGATCGAATTTGTGAAACCAATCATGTATAAGGAATTTTCCATTTGATATCATGTCGGTGAAAAGTTGTGTTAGGTGATCAGTTCTTAGATTTTATACGAGTAAACAAAAATTGTAGGCATGATGCTAAACAGTCACAAAAATTGGTGCTTAATCATCGTGAGGGAAGGTCCTATTTGTACTGCTAGTTACAAATCCTTTACTTCAGTGCTCATTTGAAGCTTTTCCTATTTTGAGGGGGGAACTGATTATTTGAAATATAGAAAATTGTTTCAGTGTGAATACAGATGAATCTAAATGAATGTACTTTCTCTCTGCAATATGATGTTTTCTGGGAGCTCTCATCTTTCGGTTTCTTTTGGTATGTTTTTGACTTAGAATTGTGTTTTCTTTCAGATAGTGATACAACCTAGGGATGGGGATTGTGCTTCTCCCACTACCATGGCCGAGCAAGTAATTTCATACCTTGATCTGCACGGTTTTTCTTGAGGCTTAGCATGATGACAACCACCGGCAAGGTGCTTCCACACCTCGTGGGAGACCCATTCACTTAGCATGCTGCATTTTGGCACTGCATGCAACAATAAATTGTAAACCAGCTTCCTGTAGCTTTTCCCAGTAATCTTCCTACCAGAAAGACAGCAGCTTCCTCCTCCCAGCATCTTACCATTGCCGCAACACGTACAACGTAGGTTTCTCATTGTATCCATGGATTTCTTAGAAAGTCGGAGCAGTCTGCTGCTGCCCTTTGTGTCTTTTTTCATTGCTGTAGGCAAGTAGCCATTGATTCATTTATCCTGGATGCACTGTGTCACATTTGTGGTTCCTGTGTAAAAGTGTACACCTGTATTCCTCAGTTTCACATGCATTTGATAGTTTCACAGTATTATGTTCAACTTGTGTTTGCACCTTAGTACAGCAAATTTGGTCTTGTGCTGCAATCGATATTTGTTTCAAATATGTGAAGCCTTTTGATAACTGCTGCTGCAAATGCGCTGCTTGATGTAAAATAACTTGATTTTGGTTTTTATTTATTTATTTAACAATTGTTTAGCCCCTGAAGGAAAGGGACACTGGCCTACTGCCCAAAATGCACACATCCTCTTGATTTAGTAGTTTGCTAGTTCCTTTTGGAGTAGATCATCCAAATTAATCATTATATCATTTGAAAATGGGCAAATTACTGATTTTTAGCTTATTACTGATTTTAAAGTCCTCAAGAGGAAACAACTTTTCTACAGAATGTTGCTATTTTATGTAAGTTATACATATAAATAAAATAAACAAAATTAAAGTTGATTAATGCATACTGAAATTTGGAGCAACCAATACCTTTTGCATTGTTTTGGATGACAAATAATTAAATTGCAGCCACAGAATTTAGCAATAACCATTACATAAGTTTACACCTCTATTATAAATGTATTTAAGTTGATACTTGCACCCTGCAGCAAAAAAGCTGCATGCCATAGATAATTTTTTTCCCCCTTAGAAACTTGGTTTGAAATGCAATTTTATCAGAAATGTCAAGTGGATTGATTTAGCCAATATTTGAATGAGATTTGGTGCATGAATTCTCATTTCAAAGAAAGAAAATTTTGCACACTGCAAGCTAGTTTCTATTCCCTTTTACCAAATTTAAGAATGTGTCTAATTTATGTGCAAACTAAGACAATTTCGCAAGTATTCATTCACCTGTAATAGAAATGAAGTTATTACCTTTCAGAAATTTTCTATCTATGACAGTACATGTCATTTCTCTGGTCTAAGCTCTCAAATTATCTTCTAGCTCCAATAGCTGCACTATTTTGATGTAATCTGTGCTTGTTCATCTTTTAAACATTTTTTTTGTTGTTTCAATTATTATGTGATCCTTGTTTCTTCTCTCGCTTATCGATCCCATTAAAAAAACGGACGGCCTAAATAGTGTTTTAAATACTTTTTGCCCATCCATCAAGTAGGGAAAAAACGGACGGCCTAAATAGTGAGTTGGTTAGTTTAACGGTGTAGAACATTTGAAATCTAACAAAATTAGTTTATAGGGGTTTTTAAATGTTTAGATCATAATGAAATGGCCGGATCGAGAATTTGTATGTCTAAAGACATAGATCTAACCAACTCACTACTTTCGGCCGTCCATTTTGCGTCGCTTGATGGATGGGCAAAAGTATTTAAACACTTGATTTTTGGTTTATAAATACTTGAAATAGTATAGATCAACTTCAACGGAGTGGATCTTGTATTCGAATGTTGGAGGGTTGAATTTGAGTGGGAAGGATCCGGGATCAAATCCTTTTGAAAGGATACAAGTCTATATCTCTCTCTCTCTCTCTCTCTCTATATATATATATATATATATATATATATATATATATATATATATATATGCATGTATGTATGCATGCATGCATGCATGCATGCATGCATGCATATATATATATATATTATATATATATATATATATATATATATATATATATATATATATATATATATATATATATATATATATATCCTTCTCCCTCTTTATCACTCATCAATAAAGGGTGAAGATAAACAACAATACCAATAATGCAATCAATTAAAAGAAACCAATTGAAAATGAAACCATCCTTTTTATCAATAAAATAATAAAACAATCTCTTTGCCAATTGATACCAATAGAAGGACATGATACCAATTGAAAGTATAAACTAAATTTTTAGGTAAACACTAGTACCATTTTACAATAAAGATACCAAATTGAGAATAATACCAAATCAAGATTATTACACCAATATTGAAAATGTTAGCATATAATAAAATAAAATATTTTTCATCATAAAGAGTGAGAGTAAGATACCAATTGAAAATAAAACCAATTGAAAGATAAAACAAGAATTTTCTCCCCCTTTATAAATACCAATAAAAACTATGCATAAGCGTGTAAAGATACCAATTATCATTAAGAACATAAAACTTAGCAAAATAAATCATTTGTGCTAAAAATATATGGATATTGTAAAATAAGCACAAGAAAAAAAATCTATATTATGTATGATCAGAGCAATATGATATCTATTGAAATTAAGATGTATACATATAGAAAATAAATATGAGTATACAAAATTGAATTTTCATTAAAATTATGTATAACTAATACCTACTACGCTCATGTTTGAAAGATATTCAATAAGGTACAAGGCATGGTCGCCCATCTAACCGCCCTTAGTGATAGGAGTTTTCAAAATATGATTTGAAGATCATTTAGCATAGTTTGAAAAACACCACCAAATTGAAGAATACGAAACTAGTTTTATGATAATTTTAAAAACTAGTACGAAATCCTTCAAGTAAGGAATAAAATAAATTATATTCCATATATATAAAAACTACACGAGAATCGACACTCAAAATTGATAAAGCTCATATAGTTCATGAATCAAAACCATGAGTAAATAAAAGATATATAGAGTGTACAAAAATCATGTAATCAACAATTATGAAAGCATGTAATTTTTATCAAAAGCATGAAACAATGAAATTTTAATTTTCATAAAAAGCTAAACAAGCTTCAAGGTATATGTATATTTTGTCAAAACTATAAGTATACATACATATTTTAAATATAAACGAGTTCACAAATGAATAAACATGAGAAGCAAGTAACTCTACAATACACATGTATAGCTATAGTTTCGGACAAAATTAACATATACATGAAGCAAAATATAAAATATGTACAAAAATAGGGAAACAAGTGTAAATGCAATAATCATCAAAACTAGGTTATACATGTAGATTTAATAAGTACAAATGAGCAATGAAGTACTAACACATAATAATCAAGTGTGGTTCACTAATTGTATAAGTATAAACACAAGTTTTAATGACAGCTACATCTAAACAAGTAACCAAAATTATGAAGCACAAAAATATCAAAAAAATATAATCATTAGGGTAAATGCAAATATTATATTACTAGGATGTACACGATACCTAAACAATAATTGAGAACACAAGCAAGTATGAATCATGTGAACATAAGTGTATCTCAAATACTATAAATGTATATCACAAGCATAATAAGCATTGCATTTAATATAATGAACATTAAAACCAAAAAACATGCTAGCAATCAATAATAAAAAACATGTAAACAAAAATGAGAGTTAGAGGATAGTTATCAAAGCATATGAACCCAATCTCTAGGTCTCTAAACCATGGTGGTTTTCCCACTGAAACATCCCTTGAAAGTGATGCATCCATATATGATCTTTGAGTTCAAAAAACATCCACCATCGAGGTACCGATGCTCTCATGTTATGTGAGAGCCCATACCTACAACCAAATAAAATAGGGGTGAATTTTGATATCCATATCTTTTTGGATACATAAGGTCTAGCACTTTTCCTAACCCAAACAAACTTATTTACAAAAATTGAATTATGTAACTTTCATAACAAAATTTTGTAAGGTGACATGCACGTTCACAATGTGTACAAGTGTACACATTAACATACAGCTGTCATGTGTGTGAACATCAGAAGCATGTGTATGTCATAATGGGTGTGCATGCATGTGTGGAGCATGTTTCTTCTGAAACATAGATTTTATTTTTTGTAATCCATGGCACATTGGCTCAAAATGGAGCCCAAACAATTTACATTCTTTTTCAAAACACATATGTTATTTTTAATGATTGAAAAAAAGTGGAGCAAGCAACATGTTATTAATAAAAGATGGAGCAACAGAAATATGACAAAGATGAAAAGAAAAATCATTTTTCAAAGAAACATTTTCCTTTGAAACTAAATCCAATTCTTTTGAAATTAAAACAATTTTATTTTTCAAAGAATCATTTCTTTTATAACAAATTAAGTTTGAAGATAAGACCTCATTTTCTTCAAAACAAGATCAAACTCATTTTTATTTTTTAAAATTTTATTTTCATTTAAAATAAGGTCAAGTTGGATTTTAAGAAATCCCTTTCACTTGAAATCTCACCCTTTTCTTACAAAACCATATCAAGTTTAGAAAATAAATTTTTATTTCTTTTTTAATTCAAAACTTTTGCTTTTCAAAGCTTTGTATTTTGAAAGTAAGTTTTTACAAAACATGAAAAAGTTCTTCATTTAAAGCATGTGCATCTATAACATTATTATCACATGAAAAAGTAGCACTATCATCTAGTTGAGTGTCCAAAATTACCTCAAGAGAGTCATTCCATTGGACCATGAAGGAAGTTGGTCGGACTCATCTCTACTAGATTCTTTCTCCAAAACATGTGATGTTTGTTTCTTGGGAGAAGTCAATGTGTTTCATACTGCAAAAGCGGAACCACAATAAGAAATTAAAGAAAAATGTTCTTTTTCAAGTATGTGCCTAAGTGCCTCCATGGCTTGTGTATTGGGCCTCTAGGTGCTGCCATTATCAACATATGATTTCTTTGTAGTGGTAAGGTAAACATGCAACCTAGGACTTTGAGGTATGCACTCATCTTAAACTTTCACATATCGATATTGGAAACATCATACATGGGAGGATCAAGAAAATTCATGTGTGTATAAATTATATATGTGCAAAGCAATCTAGATTAGCAATGAGGATCTCACTCCTAAATGATTAAACTGAATATCGGGAGCGTAGGATCTGATACCAATGCGGTACACCTAGAGGGGGGTGAATATGTGTACAAGCTAATCTAGGACAAATGATGTGAAATTTAAAAACTAATTTAAAACACATTATGTGTAACCAAGAGTGAGTCTGAATTCTCTGTGAAGGGCTCTGGCTATTCCTCTAGATTTCTCTAGACTAAGAGTTGAGGTACTTTAATAAGCTCTCTTGGTTGAACACAAGTGT